>CADEHL010001326.1:0-209382 GCA_902827135.1 Harpagifer antarcticus
ACTATATCCTAACCACTATATCCTAACCACTATATCCTAACCACTATATCCTAACCACTATATCCTAACCACTATGTGTCCTAGCCACTATCAAGCTAAAAGGACAGTTCAACCGCAGCCCTGGTTGCTGTTTGCGTACATGTTGTCTCTCACACCTCGACTCCCTAACAAACCTCCACAGCGGTCGAAAATCGCCGTCTACGAGAAGATGTGGGGCTACATGAAGTCTGCCGAGCCCACCGTGTTCACGAAGACGACCGGAGAGGGAGTGGTTCGCGTCCGAAAGTCTAAAGGGAAATACGCCTTTCTGCTGGAGTCCACGATGAACGAGTACACGGAACAAAGGAAGCCCTGCGACACGATGAAAGTGGGAGGGAACCTCGACTCCAAAGGATACGGAGTAGCAACGCCGAAGGGTTCACAGTTAAGGTGGGTGGAATAGTGTAACAATATGTGCTACGTGTTGTTATGGTATTCCACCTTCCCTGGTGTGCCGCCTTTATCTTAATCTTTGGTGTGGGGAGGGGGGGGGGTCACTTTCTGAAGCTAGACAGGAAACACACCAGGGAGAAAAACACAGTTCAATTAAGGCTGTACTTTCACACGGCTCTGCAGACAACTATCAGCTGGTTCTGATCCATTGCAAAACGCACGCTTAAAGGTCCCCTATTATACTGTTATTACACAGGTCTCAGATATACACAGAGCCTGTCTCTGATTGGCTGAAACATCAAACAGATCATTGCAGCATTACCCATAATCCCCTCTGTTTCAGCCCTGTTTCCAAAGTGCTGATTCTCTGTCTGTTACTTTAGATGAAAGTAAGGAGCCCCTCCCCACGCCCCTCTGAGAGACATTTGGTTACAAAGAACTCAATGGAGCTCTAGGAGGAGATTCAGGTGGTAAGGGGGGGGGGGGGGGGGTGGTACCTTGGTTGCTGATTGGCTAATGGTTACACAAGCCAACGTTATGACATCACAAAGTGGCCAAAATCTGATCAGCTCATTTTCAGACAGGTTTTTATAGAAATGGATCAAAAAGAGAGAAAATCTTTGTTCCTGAAACTTTCAGAGTCTCTTTCCACAGAGGGGACACATGCTGATGTAGTAGAGACATGGAGAAGAGGGGACACATGCTGATGTAGAAGAGACATGAAGAAGAGGGGACACATGTTGATGTAGAAGAGACATGAAGAAGAGGGGACACATGTTGATGTAGAAGAGACATGAAGAAGAGGGGACACATGTTGATGTAGAAGAGACATGAAGAAGAGGGGACACATGCTGATGTAGAAGAGACATGAAGAAGAGGGGGGACACATGTTGATGTAGAAGAGACATGAAGAAGAGGGGGACACATGTTGATGTAGAAGAGACATGAAGAAGAGGGGACACATGTTGATTTAGAAGAGGACATGAAGAAGAGGGGGCACATGTTGATGTAGAAGAGACATGAAGAAGAGGGGACACATGTTGATGTAGAAGAGACATGAAGAAGAGGGGACACATGTTGATGTAGAAGAGACATGAAGAAGAGGGGACACATGTTGATGTAGAAGAGACATTGAAGAAGAGGGGAGACATGTTGATGTAGAAGAGACATGAAGAAGAGGGGACACATGGTGATGTAGAAGAGACATGAAGAAGAGGGGACACATGTTGATGTAGAAGAGACATGAAGAAGAGGGGACACATGTTGATGTAGAAGAGACATGAAGAAGAGGGGACACATGTTGATGTAGAAGAGACATGAAGAAGAGGGGACACATGTTGATATAGAAGAGACATGAAGAAGAGGGGACACATGTTGATGTAGAAGAGGGGACACATGTTGATGTAGAAGAGACATGAAGAAGAGGGGACACATGTCGATGTAGAAGAGACATGATGAAGAGGGGAGACATGTTGATGTAGAAGAGACATGAAGAAGAGGGGACACATGTTGATGTAGAAGAAACATGAAGAAGAGGGGAGACATGTTGATGTAGAAGAGACATGAAGAAGAGGGGAGACATGTTGATGTAGAAGAGACATGAAGAAGAGGGGACACATGTTGATGTAGAAGAGACATGAAGAAGAGGGGAGACATGTTGATGTAGAAGAGACATGAAGAAGAGGGGACACATGTTGATGTAGAAGAGACATGAAGAAGAGGGGACACGTGTTGATGTAGAAGAGACATGAAGAAGAGGGGGACACGTGTTGATGTAGAAGAGACATGGAGAAGAGGGGACACGTGTTGATGTAGAAGAGACATGGAGAAGAGGGGACACGTGTTGATGTAGAAGAGACATGAAGAAGAGGGGACACGTGTTGATGTAGAAGAGACATGAGGAAGAGGGGACACATGTTGATGTAGAAGAGACATGAGGAAGAGGGGACACATGTTGATGTAGAAGAGACATGAAGAAGAGGGGACACATGTTGATGTAGAAGAGACATGAAGAAGAGGGGGACACATGTTGATGTTAGAAGAGATATGAAGAAGAGGGGACACATGTTGATGTAGAAGAGACATGAAGAAGAGGGGACAAATGTTGATGTAGAAGAGACATGAAGAAGAGGGGACACATGTTGATGTGGAAGAGACATGAAGAAGAGGGGACACGTGTTGATGTAGAAGAGACATGGAAGAAGAGGGGACACGTGTTGATGTAGAAGAGACATGAAGAAGAGGGGACACGTGTTGATGTAGAAGAGACATGAAGAAGGGGGGGACATGTGTTGATGTAGAAGAGACATGAAGAAGAGGGGACACGTGTTGATGTAGAAGAGACATGAAGAAGAGGGGACACGTGTTGATGTAGAAGAGACATGAAGAAGAGGGGGACACATGTTGATGTAGAAGAGACATGAAGAAGAGGGGACACGTGTTGATGTAGAAGAGACATGGAGAAGAGGGGACACATGTTGATGTAGAAGAGACATGAAGAAGAGGGGACACATGTTGATGTAGAAGAGACATGAAGAAGAGGGGAGACATGTTGATGTAGAAGAGACATGAAGAAGAGGGGACACATGGTGATGTAGAAGAGACATGAAGAAGAGGGGACACATGTTGATGTAGAAGAGACATGAAGAAGAGGGGACACATGTTGATGTAGAAGAGACATGAAGAAGAGGGGACACATGTTGATGTAGAAGAGACATGAAGAAGAGGGGACACATGTTGATATAGAAGAGACATGAAGAAGAGGGGACACATGTTGATGTAGAAGAGGGGACACATGTTGATGTAGAAGAGACATGAAGAAGAGGGGACACATGTCGATGTAGAAGAGACATGATGAAGAGGGGAGACATGTTGATGTAGAAGAGACATGAAGAAGAGGGGACACATGTTGATGTAGAAGAGACATGAAGAAGAGGGGACACATGTTGATGTAGAAGAGACATGAAGAAGAGGGGACACATGGTGATGTAGAAGAGACATGAAGAAGAGGGGACACATGTTGATGTAGAAGAGACATGAAGAAGAGGGGACACATGTTGATGTAGAAGAGACATGAAGAAGAGGGGGACACATGTTGATGTAGAAGAGACATGAAGAAGAGGGGACACATGTTGATATAGAAGAGACATGAAGAAGAGGGGGACACATGTTGATGTAGAAGAGGGGACACATGTTGATGTAGAAGAGACATGAAGAAGAGGGGACACATGTTGATGTAGAAGAGACATGATGAAGAGGGGAGACATGTTGATGTAGAAGAGACATGAAGAAGAGGGGAGACATGTTGATGTAGAAGAGACATGAAGAAGAGGGGGACACATGGTGATGTAGAAGAGGGGGACCACATGTTGATGTAGAAGAGACATGAAGAAGAGGGGACACATGTTGATGTAGAAGAGACATGAAGAAGAGGGGACACATGTTGATGTAGAAGAGACATGAAGAAGAGGGGACACATGTTGATGTAGAAGAGACAAGAAGAAGAGGGGACACATGTTGATTGTAGAAGAGACGTTGAAGAAGAGGGGACACATGTTGATGTAGAAGAGACATGAAGAAGAGGGGACACATGTTGATGTAGAAGAGACATGAAGAAGAGGGGACACATGTTGATGTAGAAGAGACATGAAGAAGAGGGGACACATGTTGATGTAGAAGAGACATGAGGAAGAGGGGACACATGTTGATGTAGAAGAGGGGACACATGTTGATGTAGAAGAGACATGAAGAAGAGGGGACACATGTTGATGTAGAAGAGACATGATGAAGAGGGGAGACATGTTGATGTAGAAGAGACATGAAGAAGAGGGGAGACATGTTGATGTAGAAGAGACATGATGAAGAGGGGAGACATGTTGATGTAGAAGAGACATGAAGAAGAGGGGAGACATGTTGATGTAGAAGAGACATGAAGAAGAGGGGACACATGGTGATGTAGAAGAGGGGACACATGTTGATGTAGAAGAGACATGAAGAAGAGGGGACACATGTTGATGTAGAAGAGACATGAAGAAGAGGGGACACATGTTGATGTAGAAGAGACATGAAGAAGAGGGGACACATGTTGATGTAGAAGAGACAAGAAGAAGAGGGGACACATGTTGATGTAGAAGAGACGTGAAGAAGAGGGGACACATGTTGATGTAGAAGAGACATGATGAAGAGGGGACACATGTTGATGTAGAAGAGACATGATGAAGAGGGGAGACATGTTGATGTAGAAGAGACATGAAGAAGAGGGGAGACATGTTGATGTAGAAGAGACATGAAGAAGAGGGGACACATGGTGATGTAGAAGAGGGGACACATGTTGATGTAGAAGAGACATGAAGAAGAGGGGACACATGTTGATGTAGAAGAGACATGAAGAAGAGGGGACACATGTTGATGTAGAAGAGACATGAAGAAGAGGGGACACATGTTGATGTAGAAGAGACAAGAAGAAGAGGGGACACATGTTGATGTAGAAGAGACGTGAAGAAGAGGGGACACATGTTGATGTAGAAGAGACATGAAGAAGAGGGGAGACATGTTGATGTAGAAGAGACATGAAGAAGAGGGGACACATGTTGATGTAGAAGAGACATGAAGAAGAGGGGACACGTGTTGATGTAGAAGAGACATGAAGAAGAGGGGAGACATGTTGATGTAGAAGAGACAAGAAGAAGAGGGGACACATGTTGATGTAGAAGAGACATGAAGAAGAGGGGACACATGTTGATGTAGAAGAGACATGAAGAAGAGGGGACACATGGTGATGTAGAAGAGACATGAAGAAGAGGGGACACATGTTGATGTAGAAGAGACATGAAGAAGAGGGGACACATGTTGATGTCGAAGAGACATGAAGAAGAGGGGACACATGTTGATGTAGAAGAGACATGAGGAAGAGGATTTGCATAATAGGGGACCTTTAAAAGAACATCTCTAAACCACAGCTCAGTGAAACTCAAAAACACGCACTCTACATATCCAATGGCTGTTCGTGGACGTGATGCAAGTCAGTCCAAATGATTCCTCCTCCCTGGTGTGCCGCCTTTTCTTAATCTTAATCTCTGCTGTGTTGTGGGTGGGTGGGTTACTTTGGGGGGTTTCTGTGTTCGTTTTTTAGGGCAGAAATTGTTGCTTTTTGTCACCCGTGTTAGTCGCATGCTCGTGATCGTGATCATGCAGGGGTGGTTACTTCATTTCTCTTTTTCCACAGCTCTCCACAGCAGGTAAATCTGTGTGTGCTCGTGCTTGCTTTGTTTGTGTGAGATGTTGGAATGGCATGCTCGAGGCTGTTCTGGAAAATGTATTATTTAGAAAAATGAAATGTTTAGACAACATGCATTTTGTACAGATGTAATTATCAGAGATGTGTTACGCTAATGCTGCTTCGGCTTCCCGTCATGCTCCACTGCAGCAGTGTTTTGGAGCCGCTTGAATGCTCAGCCATGGGAAACTGTGCCGACTGTAACTCTGCCTCCTGCACACGGAGGGATTTACAGACCTGCCACAGAAACACTGTTCTCACTGTGGGGAGTAGCTCTCTCAATCCACAGCCTCATCAATCAAAAAGCCCCACGGCGAGGTCTCACTGAAGGGAGGGGATACATGTAGGAAATGCAAAAACTTCACAAGTGTGTAACCCAGCTCCATGATGGCTTCAAAGCATTCAAAGATTTAATGTCGTATGCACATTAGAGCGGTGCAGGGATGATGTGTTTTTGTAGTTAGCATTGCCCAGGTTCCCTCAACAAAAAGCCAATTGGATTTTGGATTATTGCAGAAAATATTATCTTTGGAAAACAGACGTTTAGGATAATATCCACATATTAACACCACTTTATGATTTCTGAAGTAAAAAGCTAATGTTGGGCTATAAAGGAACTACAGCACGGTCACATGACTTAATGTCACCACCGCTAAGCTAAAGGTGGCTAATGTTAGGCTATAAAGGAACTACAGCACGGCCACATGACTTCACGTCACCACCGCTAAGCTAAAGGCGGCTAATGTTGGGCTATAAAGGAACTACAGCACGGTCACATGACTTCACGTCACCACCGCTAAGCTAAAGGTGGCTAATGTTAGGCTATAAAGGAACTACAGCACGGCCACATGACTTCACGTCACCACCGCTAAGCTAAAGGTGGCTAATGTTGGGTTATAAAGGAACTACAGCACGGCCACGTGACTTCACGTCCTCACCGCTAAGCTAAAGGTGGCTAATGTTGGGCTATAAAGGAACTACAGCACGGTCACATGACTTCACGTCCTCACCGCTAAGCTAAAGGTGGCTAATGTTGGGCTATAAAGGAACTACAGCACGGTCACATGACTTAATGTCACCACCGCTAAGCTAAAGGTGGCTAATGTTGGGCTATAAAGGAACTACAGCACGGTCACATGACTTCACGTCACCACCGCTAAGCTAAAGGTGGCTAATGTTGGGCTATAAAGGAACTACAGCACGGTCACATGACTTCACGTCACCACCGCTAAGCTAAAGGAGGCTAATGTTGGGCTATATAGGAACTACAGCACGGTCACATGACTTCACGTCACCACCGCTAAGCTAAAGGAGGCTAATGTTGGGTTATAAAGGAACTACAGCACGGCCACGTGACTTCACGTCCTCACCGCTAAGCTAAAGGTGGCTAATGTTGGGCTATAAAGGAACTACAGCACGGTCACATGACTTCACGTCACCACCGCTAAGCTAAAGGTGGCTAATGTTGGGCTATAAAGGAACTACAGCACGGTCACATGACTTAATGTCACCACCGCTAAGCTAAAGGTGGCTAATGTTGGGCTATAAAGGAACTACAGCACGGTCACATGACTTCACGTCACCACCGCTAAGCTAAAGGAGGCTAATGTTGGGCTATATAGGAACTACAGCACGGTCACATGACTTCACGTCACCACCGCTAAGCTAAAGGAGGCTAATGTTGGGTTATAAAGGAACTACAGCACGGCCACGTGACTTCACGTCCTCACCGCTAAGCTAAAGGTGGCTAATGTTGGGCTATAAAGGAACTACAGCACGGTCACATGACTTCACGTCACCACCGCTAAGCTAAAGGAGGCTAATGTTGGGTTATAAAGGAACTACAGCACGGCCACGTGACTTCACGTCCTTACCGCTAAGCTAAAGGTGGCTAATGTTAGGCTATAAAGGAACTACAGCACGGTCACATGACTTCACGTCACCACCGCTAAGCTAAGCCGTGATGATGTTAAGTCGTCTCATTTAGACACTTGTTAGCATCCGCTGTTTTAAATTCACCAGTCGGGTATTTACTGACGTATTTTATGTCGTAAAACAACACGTTAAAATCTCGTTAGCTTGTGTTAACCACTGACCATATTACTTGGTCGTTTTTCTGTGAATTCCTCTGCACGTGAATCCTGCAAAAGATCAGAGCAGCTACGGGTTTGCTTTGAGCAGGAACAGTCCCTGACAGTAGTCACCCTTTCCTCCCGCTTTACGGGGACTCCATCTTGTTTTTCTTTAGTGGCATTACGATCTTCTGTCAGTCACTTTTCCGAAAAACCGGACAGGAAACACAACAAGGAGCATCACAGTTAATCAAGGCTGACATTTCACACGGCTCTGAAAACAAACTTCACAAATATCAGCTGTTTCTGATCCATTGCTGACTGCTTTTATTTTCATAATGATGCTAATAACTTTTAAAAGGAGCAAAACGCACGCTTAACAAAATCTCTCTCCACAATTTCCACCACAGCACGGTGAAACTCACACACACACACACACACACACACAACCTATTACCAATGGCTTTTCAAGGACGTTTTATGCAAGTCATGTTTTCTCCAGAGCAGCTTATTGCTCAGAAACCCTGTGAGCTTTGAATTGGCTGACATTTAAACACAAGTGTGAAACCGGTCCAAATTATTTGGCTGTTCTCAAAACGCCGGCTGGTGCAGATATTGTGAGGATGTTAATTAATGCCAACGTTCAGTGCCAGTAATTATTGTTGAAGACGTATCACATGGCAAAGGAAAATAAACTATCAATTACCCAATTAGCTATCCCTATGTGTCTTTGCTAGGGTAGAAATAACATGTTTCATTTACATAGATATACTTAAAATCTAATTTGTTTAATTGTTTCCTGCAATTCCCAATCTGTAGATAATTTAAAGCAAACCCATTTCTATTAGCGAACCATAGTTTTCAATTCAAGGCTTTATTGTCATGTGCACAGTAGCTACAGTTTAGATATGGCTCCTCCAACAATGCAACATGAATATATAGGTCAAAATAGTGCAAGAGATTATCGTCACAGATAATCCAGATTTTTATTATTTCACTTTGATCGTTTTTCAAGCGTTAAATTTAACAAACGTTGGTGTTTAATTAAACAGACAATGGCGTTTAAGTAAAAGGAAACTGGATACCTGCACTATATTTTTAGCCTAATCTATGATGGAAGTTAGTGAATGGATCATCCTCTGGGGACCATGCACGTCCATTTAATACTTGTTGAGATAATGGAGGATATACAGTGGGGCAAACAAGTATTTAGTCAGCCACCAATTGTGCAAGTTCTCCCACTTCAAATGATGAGAGAGGCCTGTAATTTTCATCCTTGGTACACTTCAACTCTGAGAGACAGAATGAGGGGAAAGAATCCAGGAAATCACATTGTCTGATTTTTAATGAATTTATTTGCAAATGATGGTGGAAAATAAGTATTTGGTCAATAACAAAAGTTCATCTCAATACTTTGTTATATACCCTTTGTTGGCAATGACAGAGGTCAAACGTTTTCTGTAAGTCTTCACAAGGTTTTCACACACTGTTGCTGGTATGTTGGCCCATTCCTCCATGCAGATCTCCTCTAGAGCAGTGATGTTTTGGGGCTGTCGCTGGGCAACACGGACTTTCAACTCCCTCCAAAGATTTTCTATGGGGTTGAGATCTGGAGACTGGCTAGGCCACTCCAGGACCTTGAAATGCTTCTTACGAAGCCACTCCTTCATTGCCCGGGCGGTGTGTTTGGGATCATTGTCATGGTGAAAGACCCAGCCACGTTTCACCTTCAATGCCCTTGCTGATGGAAGGAGGTTGTCACTCAAAATCTCACGATACATGGCCCATTCATTCTTTCCTTTACACGGATCAGTCATCCTGGTCCCTTTGCAGAACAGCCCCAAAGCATGATGTTTCCACCCCCATGTTTCACAGTAGGTATGGTGTTCTTTGGACTCAGCATTCTTTCTCCTCCAAACACGTCTAGTTGAGTTTTTACCAAAAAGTTCATCTGACCATATGACATTCTCCCAATCCTCTTCTGGATCATCTAAATGCTCTCTAGCAAACTTCAGACGGGCCTGGACCAGGGTTTCCGCTAGGATTTTTTCTCACCGGTCAAATGTCCGGGCAGAATTTATTTTACCGGACAAATTTGAAACTTACCGGTCATATTTCAATAATAATAAGAGTTGTGTAGCAGAGTTTCCGTTGGCAGGTAATTACCGGACTACAGCGTCCTGCACAGGTCTGATTTTCAAGACCCGCTCCCGCCCGCACCCGGGACGTGCAAGACCGGAGCCGCCCCGCTACCCGCACATATTGCCAATTAGTTCCGCAACCCGACCCGACCTGTCGGCACAAGATCCGCAACCGACCCGGACCCGCATATATATGAGCAGCGAAAACGTGCAATTATTAACTCACGCAGTTGCATATTTGTCTCAAAAAGCGTGGGATGTTGGTTCTTTTCTCCATCTAGGAACCAAAAGCCTCCAGACATTGGGTTTCGCTCTTGAGGAAGTGTTATTGAAAATGCTGTATTCTCCGCTAGAGAGCTTCACCTCAGCTATTTCGAATGTGGCGCGCACTGCAGCAGACTGATGCGCTGCAGAGGTTATGATTATGCGCGGTCCCGCGGGGGAGAGGTCTGAGGATTTAAACATTAAACTCAATTATTATTGTTTTAATATATTTATTATGCAACACCCGCGACCCGACCCGCATCATCTTTGTTTTACCCAGAACCGAACCCGGAAAAAAAGCGTTTGAAAAAATAGCACCCGCGAATCACCTTTTTTGCGGGTCACCCATCGGGTACCCGTGGTCATTATCGGCCGATATTCACTCTTAATAGTTTGATCGGTGCTCTCTATAAAGGCCAATCAGGAGAGCTGGGTCGGATACCCGATGCAGGACTCTGCCGGACTATGAGCAGATATGCTGATGTTTAAAACTCAGTTCACGGGGCTCATTTTTATATTGCTTCAGTTTATAATCGTAACAGATCGAACACAATTCAGATTCATTTTTCAATAAATTATTCCACAAACAACAAACAACATCATTATTACATTCAAACAAACTACTTGTAGTAGATAACGTACATTATTCAAAAGTTTACATTAACTTTGAATGATAACACGGGAGAAACGGAGCCTCTCTTTTCCTCCCTCCCTCTCTCTCTCTCTCTCTCCCCCTCTCTCCCTCTCTCTCTCTCTCTCTCTCCCCCTCTCTCCCTCTCTCTCCTGACAGCCCGTCAGTTTATCATGCAGCTCCTGCAGCTCGCTAAACAGTGGGCGGGGCTTCAGGTGATTATGCAGAGCTGCGTGTCTCGGTCTGACTCAGCAGCTGATCTGATCTCTCTCTCGCGTCCGGTTACACTACACTCGCGTTTATGTCTATATCGATCAGATCCAGCTCTCCTGATCGGCCTTTATAGAGAGCACCGATCAAACTATTAAGAATATCGGCCGATAATGACCGGCGGCCGATCTATCGGAGCATCCCTAATTATTACCAGACATTTTGACCGGCAGGTTTTGAATTTACCGGTTTTTAATACATTTTACCAGCTAAAAACCGGTAATTACCGGCTAACGGAAACCCTGGCCTGGACATGTACTGGCTTAAGCAGGGGCACACGTCTGGCACTGCAGGATTTGAGTCCCTGGCGGCGTAGTGTGTTACTGATGGTAGCCTTTGTTACTTTGGTCCCAGCTCTCTGCAGGTCATGGACTAGGTCCCCCGTGTGGTTCTGGGATTCTTGCTCACCGTTCTTGTGATCATTTTGACCCCACGGGGTGAAATCTTGCGTGGAGCCCCAGATCGAGGGAGATTATCAGTGGTCTTGTATGTCTTCCATTTTCTAATAATTGCTCCCACAGTTGATTTCTTCACACCAAGCTGCTTACCTATTGCAGATTCAGTCTTCCCAGCCTGGTGCAGGTCTACCATTTTGTTTCTGGTGTCCTTTGACAGCTCTTTGGTCTTGGCCATAGTGGAGTTTGGAGTGTGACTGTTTGAGGTTGTGGACAGGTGTCTTTTATACTGATAACGAGTTCAAACAGGTGCCATTAACACAGTTAACAAGTGAAGGACAGAGGAGGCTCTTAAAGAAGAAGTTACAGGTCTGTGAGAGCCAGAGATCTTGTTTGTTTGTCGGTGACCAAATACTTATTTTACAGAGGAATTTACCAATTAATTCATTAAAAATCCTACAATGTGATTTCCTGGATTCTTTCCCCCCATTCTGTCTCTCGTAGTTGAAGTGTACCTAGGATGAAAATTACAGGCCTCTCATCTTTTTAAGTGGGAGAACTTGCACAATTGGTGGCTGACTAAATACTTTTTTGCCCCACTGTATATATTTTATTAAGGCTAAATATTAGAGAATAACCTGGAAAAAAAGATTGCAATGTCATTGTTGAAGTTATTTGTGAAGCAAAAACATATTATAAATAGTTTGTATTTCCTAATCTTCTGTATGATTTAATCAGATATAGCCTATAGCATAAGCTAATACTAACATTACAACTCTGCGTTGAATGGAAAACTATCTTTTAGACATTTTAATCTGGTTGGTTTGAACAAAATAACCAAGTTAAGGGTTTTAAAATGTGTGTTTGATGGATTTCTTTGCTTATTACATGCACACAAACGTAATTCTTACCATTTTAGATGTGAACTATGTCAACTAACATCTGATATTTATTTAAAAAACAGGAAGTATTGACCCTTTATATCAGCTTAAGCTAATCAACTTGTATATAGTCAAAGTCAACTTTATTGTCGATGTTTCAGAGATCGAAAAACTGTTTCCCACAATCCCGAAGACAAAACCAAATGTATATAAAAATGTGTATGCAAGTATGTATATACCTATATATATATATACACAATCAAAAGACACATTTATACATATGCACACATTAAGACCTACATTAAAGCACAACAATCAATATATATAAAATAACACTGCAGTCAGAGGAGAGAGATGTGTGATGAGTGTGTGTTCTGTTCTTGGGATGTATTCATTTAAAGCATTTCTGCATTGTCCACCCTTGTCCCTCTCCTACTG
The DNA here is from genome assembly GCA_902827135.1 of Harpagifer antarcticus. Lineage (NCBI taxonomy): Eukaryota > Metazoa > Chordata > Actinopteri > Perciformes > Harpagiferidae > Harpagifer > Harpagifer antarcticus. The sequence goes on from CADEHL010001326.1 coordinate 12,800, forward strand.
CTACTCCTCCCTTTTAACCCCCCCCCCCTTACCCCTTCTCCCCCCTTTCCCTCCCTAAAATTGGACGGCATACTCACCCCCTCTCACCAAATATGTTTTATCGTTTTCAAGAAGCGCAGTTAACCTGGCAGTGTTAAAACTCAATGAGCAAGGCCTGTTGGACAAATTGAAAAACAAGTGGTGGTACGACAAAGGAGAGTGTGGCAGCGGAGGCGGTGGCGAGAAGGTTAGCTTTGGTTAGCTACGTAGCTTTGCCCATGTGACCTGATGTGGGTAAAAGAGAAATGTGTTTTTGTTGCTAACGGGAGCATCTGCCGGGACGACCCCCCCCCCCCCCTCAGTTACTTATTGAAGGCTAGAAAAGTTTTTGAAATGAGAGGAGAGCGAGTACTGTCGAAGCAAAAATATTTGCGATATGTTACAATATGATACGATACGGGATAAAACGATATGATACAATACAATATGTTCCGATACGATTCAATACGATACGAGACAAAACGATACAATACGATACAAAATTATACATTACGATTCAATACGATACACTACGATACGATACACTACGATACAATACGATACGATACAATACGATACAATACGATACGATACAATACGATACGATACAATACAATACACTACAATACACTACGATACGATACACTACGATACAATACGATAAAATACACTACGATACAATACGATACACTACGATACGATACACTACGATACGATACAATACGATACAATACGATAAAATACACTACGATACAATACGATACACTACGATACGATACACTACGATACAATACGATAAAATACGATACACTACGATACGATACGATACAATACGATACGAAACACTACGATACACTACGATACAATACGATAAAATACACTACGATACAATACGATACGAAACACTACGATACACTACGATACGATACACTACAATACACTACGATAAAATACACTACGATACAATACGATACACTACGATACACTACGATACGATACACTACAATACACTACGATAAAATACACTACGATACAATACGATACACTACGATACACTACGATACGATACAATACGATAAAATACGCTACGATACAATACGATAAAATACACTACGATAAAATACACTACGATAAAATACACTACGATACAATACGATACACTACGATACAATACGATACGATACACTACGATACAATACGATAAAATACGATACACTACGATACAATACGATACACTACGATACAATACGATAAAATACGCTACGATACACTACGATACAATACGATAAAATACACTACGATAAAATACACTACGATACAATACGATACACTACGATAAAATACACTACGATACAATACAATAAAATACGATACACTACGATACAATACGATACAATACACTACGATACAATACAATACGATACGATAAAATACACTACGATACGATACAATACGATAAAATACACTACGATACAATACGATACACTACGATACGATACACTACGATACGATACAATACGATACAATACGATACGAAACACTACGATACACTACGATACAATACGATAAAATACACTACGATACAATACGATACACTACGATACGATACACTACGATACAATACGACAAAATACGATACACTACGATACGATACAATACGATACAATACGATACGAAACACTACGATACAATACGATAAAATACACTACGATACAATACGATACGAAACACTACGATACACTACGATACACTACGATACGATACAATACAATACACTACGATAAAATACACTACGATACAATACGATACACTACGATACACTACGATACGATACACTACAATACACTACGATAAAATACACTACGATACAATACGATAAAATACGATACACTACGATACAATACGATACGATACACTACGATACAATACGATAAAATACGCTACGATACACTACGATACAATACGATACAATACGATACGATACACTACGATACAATACGATAAAATACGCTACGATACACTACGATACAATACGATAAAATACACTACGATAAAATACACTACGATACACTACGATACGATACACTACAATACACTACGATAAAATACACTACGATACAATACGATAAAATACGATACACTACGATACAATACGATACGATACACTACGATACAATACAATACGATACGATAAAATACACTACGATACGATACACTACGATACAATACGATAAAATACACTACGATACAATACGATACACTACGATACGATACACTACGATACGATACAATACGATACAATACGATACGAAACACTACGATACACTACGATACAATACGATAAAATACACTACGATACAATACGATACACTACGATACGATACAATACGATACAATACGATACGAAACACTACGATACACTACGATACAATACGATAAAATACACTACGATACAATACGATACACTACGATACGATACACTACGATACAATACGATAAAATACGATACACTACGATACGATACAATACGATACAATACGATACGAAACACTACGATACACTACGATACAATACGATAAAATACACTACGATACAATACGATACGAAACACTACGATACACTACGATACACTACGATACGATACACTACAATACACTACGATAAAATACACTACGATACAATACGATACACTACGATACACTACGATAGGATACACTACAATACACTACGATAAAATACACTACGATACAATACGATACACTACGATACGATACACTACGATACAATACGATAAAATACGCTACGATACACTACGATACAATACGATAAAATACACTACGATAAAATACACTACGATACAATACGATACACTACGATACAATACGATACGATACACTACGATACAATACGATAAAATACGATACACTACGATACAATACGATACACTACGATACAATACGATAAAATACGCTACGATACACTACGATACAATACGATACACTACGATACAATACGATACGATACACTACGATACAATACAATACGATACGATAAAATACACTACGATACGATACACTACGATACAATACGATAAAATACACTACGATACAATACGATACACTACGATACGATATACTACGATACGATACAATACGATACAATACGATACGAAACACTACAATACACTACGATACAATACGATAAAATACACTACGATACAATACGATACACTACGATACGATACACTACGATACAATACGATAAAATACGATACACTACGATACGATACAATACGATACAATACGATACGAAACACTACGATACACTACGATACAATACGATAAAATACACTACGATACAATACGATACGAAACACTACGATACACTACGATACACTACGATACACTACAATACACTACGATAAAATACACTACGATACAATACGATACACTACGATACACTACGATACGATACACTACAATACACTACGATAAAATACACTACGATACAATACGATACACTACGATACACTACGATACAATACGATAAAATACGCTACGATACACTACGATACAATACGATAAAATACACTACGATAAAATACACTACGATACAATACGATACACTACGATACAATACGATACACTACGATACAATACGATAAAATACGATACACTACGATACAATACGATACGATACACTACGATACAATACGATAAAATACGCTACGATACACTACGATACAATACGATAAAATACACTACGATAAAATACACTACGATACAATACGATACACTACGATACACTACGATACGATACACTACAATACACTACGATAAAATACACTACGATACAATACGATAAAATACGATACACTACGATACAATACGATACGATACACTACGATACAATACAATACGATACGATACAATACGATAAAATACGATACACTACGATACAATACGATACGATACACTACGATACACTACGATACGATACACTACGATACAATACAATACGATACGATACAATACGATAAAATACGATACACTACGATACAATACGATACGATACACTACGATACAATACAATACGATACGATACAATACGATAAAATACGATACACTACGATACAATACGATACGATACACTACAATACACTACGATAAAATACACTACGATACGATATGATAAAATACGATACACTACGATACAATACGATACAATACGATACAATACAATACGATACAATAAGATACAATACGATATGTTCCAATACGATTCAGTAGGATACGATAAGATACGATACACTACGATACAATACGATACGATACACTACGATACAATATGATAAAATACGATACACTACGATACAATACAATACGATACGATACACTACGATACAATACGATAAAATACACTACGATACAATACGATACGATAGGATACACTACGATACAATACGATACGATACAATACGATACAATACAATAAGATACAATACGATATGTTCCAATACGATTCAGTAGGATACGATAAGATACGATACAATACAATACGATACACTACGATACAATACAATACGATACAATACGATACAATACGATACACTACGATTCAATACGATAAAATACACTACGATAGGATACACTACGATACAATATGATAAAATACGATACACTACGATACAATACGATACGATACGATACAATACAATAAAATACACTACGATAGGATACACTACGATACAATATGATAAAATACGATACACTACGATACAATACGATACGATACGATACAATACAATAAGATACAATACGATATGTTCCAATACGATTCAGTAGGATACGATAAGATACGATACAATACGATACGATACACTACGATACAATACAATACGATACAATATGATAAAATACAATATGATAAAATACGATACACTACGATACAATACGATACGATACAATACGATACACTACGATACAATACGATACAATACAATACACTATGATAAAATACGATACACTACGATACAATACGATACGATACAATACGATAAAATACGATACAATACGATACGATACACTACGATACAATACGATATGTTCCAATACGATTCAGTAGGATACGATAAGATACGATACAATACAATACGATACACTACGATACAATACGATACGATACAATACGATACACTACGATACACTACGATACAATACGATACAATACGATACAATACGATACAATACGATACAATACGATACACTACGATACAATATGATAAAATACGATACACTACGATACAATACGATACGATACAATACGATACGATACACTACGATACAATACGATACAATACGATACAATACGATACACTATGATACAATACAATAATACTTAATTGCTGGATCAAGTCTGAAATTCCTCTTGCGTCACAGCAGCTCTGTTTGCAACATTGAAAACGACAAATATTAAGACAACAAATAAGGAAACAGACATTAAAGGTAAGATTAAAATCGCTGAAGACGATATGTTCAATATTATTTACTGCATGACATTTGATCCGGCATTAAACTCAGCATTTAGTTTAAGGATTGACTTCAGCCTAACCCAAACTGTGGGACCCTCTATCTCAGATGAACTCTTAGAGGTTCTGAAAGGGTTGAGCCGATGTCGAGGTGGAGCAGCTCTCACTTTAGTGCAGGGGTGTCAAACTCAATTTCAACTCAGGTCACATTAGCATCATGGTTGCACTCAAAGGGCCAGTTTTATATATAAGACTATATAAGAATAAATATTTAATATATATAAAATTATGTATTATATTACATTATTGCCTCTGCATTGGATTATTATCGGATAGGGTAATAACTTCCTAATTAACTACGTCTGAAAGCAGAAGTCTAGGGCAACCAATTGCAAGTCTCTTCAGTGGGCATGTCACAAAATGATTTAAAAAGAAAAGCCAAATTCTGGAAAAACTAAAAAAAAAAAAATGACATTTTGAAAAAAAAGTAACATTTTGAAAAGAAAAGTCAAATTCTGAGAAAAAACTCTAATTTGAGATGCATTGTGGGACATGTAGTTTATGGGCAATGTGCCTCTGTAAAGCGGCATGTAACCGTATAATAAACATATTATATACTTTGCAAGCTCTTGTGGGGCCGCATGAAATGAAGTCGTGGGCCGGATTTGGCCCCCGGGCCTTGAGTTTGACACCCCTGCTTTAGAGCGATGGACAAACACTTGTACTGCAATACTGTAAACCTCTCAAAATCACACATGTAAAACAAAAATGTATTGATATGTTGGCCCTAAAGACGGTCCTTTTGTCCTTTCCACTTTAGCATGCATGAAATAGTCATGTCATAAGTCAGTAAAATAAGTAAGTAAAATGTATGTAAGTCGCTTTTTACCCAGACACCGTCACAAAGTGCTCGACAAAGCATCCATACGAATCATAAAAGATTAAATGACCACACAAGCCACGTATTAAGAAGTGGTAAAAACACAATAATAACATAAAATAAGTTACCCAAACAGGAATGTCTTTAGATGACATTTAAAAGACTCTCCAGAGTCATTTATCAGGCGATAATATGAAGCCTCATATTTGGGGTTCAGACGTACTTCTAAGCTTAAAGTACATTTCCCCACGCTAATAGTTTTGTGTTGACAGTACTAGCCTCTGTTTTTGTAAGTAAAAGGTCCCGGCAGTATGTGCCCGTTACAGAAAAGCGATGCAGCCGGGGGCCCCATGTTTATATGTCTGTTAGCTCCGCCCCCTTTAAAATCTCCCAATTAAACCCCCAATTAAAGAGCAAAGAGACATGTATCGTGAGTGGGGCCCCTCCCGGCTTCGTCACTTTTTAAAGAGTACTGAGCTGCTCTCTGTTGGGCTTCTTCTGATTGAATAACATAAATAACATGTCCTATGATGTTATTTATGTTATTTTCCCCACCCTACCCCCCACCCCCGTGATTTGAAGAACGCCTGTAAACCTTGCCGTATTGAAACTGAGCGAAGCAGGAGTCTTAGACAAACTGAAAAACAAATGGTGGTACGATAAAGGGGAGTGTGGACCCAAGGACTCGGGAAGTAAGGTCAGCCTCCCCTCCTCACTCCACGCACACGCTCTGTAACGCTGCTCTGTTATTACAGCAGAAACACGGCATGTACTGAACATCACAGTGAATATATCAACGCGCATTTACTCAAGTACTGTACTTAAATACAAGTTTAAAGCCAAGTATTTCCACTTCATGGTACTTCATACTTCTACTCCACTACATTTAAAAGGGTAATAATGTATATTTTAGGCCACTACGTTTATTTTAAAGCTGTTTAAATGCATTTAAACACGATAACTTATATCAAGGGATATTTAGGGTACGAAAAAAGACAACAGACATTAAAAAAATGTGATTACGAGATTACTAGGAGGATTCAAATGTTACAATGCATTTTAAAATAGAGATAAATATATTATATGTGGATGAACTGCTTTTCATTTAGGCTACTTGCATTTGATATTAAGGTACTCCAAAATTGTACTTTCTACTCCACTACATTTAAAAGTGAAATAATGTATATTTTACACCACTACGTTTATTTTAAAGCTGTTCTGATGCATTTAAAACGTGATATTTAGGATATATATATCAGTATTCCCCAACAGTGACGTGAACCAATCAGATGCTTTCATTTAGGCGACTTGCACTTGATATTGAGGTACTCCAAAAGTAACAGAAAGCAATCAAACAATACTTTTATATTGTAGTGCCTCGATTAGGTCACTGTGTGCATTTAGTTACAGGTATCTACGGTGTCCCATAGGGCACACACATGTCCATTAGAAGAAATGCAGATTAAAAAACAATGAACGTATATAAATACACCGGTGCAGCTGCCGGCCACCGTAGCTCACTGGAGTTGTAACAGATCACATTTGAGAAGTAACGCTCCCAACCTCGTTGATTAACATAACGCATCTCTAAAGATCAAACCAGTGGAATAACTGTTGGAGTACAAGGAGGTCAAATCACCCAAACAGTCAAAAAGAGAGTCCTGGATAACTTGCACTCTGACTGTTCGCCCACAGCAGCAAACCTGTCAATAAAAGACATCACATATGGAGAGCAATATTCCTTCAGATTGAGTACTTTTGATCCATGTAGTATATTTGTAGGACAATGTAGGACTTGTACTTGTAGTGGAGTATTTGCTGCATGTCCTCTTATCAGTGTAGGACACACACACACACACACACACACACCTGCAAATGAGACTTTAAGCTTGACAGGCAGTTTGTGTGGGAGGAGATAAGGAGTCAGAGCTGCATACATTTGAATAAGAACAAGGGTGAGGAGGTGAGAGTGAAAGCTGCAGACAAATTAAAGATCAGATTCACCTCAAGTGTTGTCAGCCATGCAGGACATTTTAAAAACACTTTTCCTGTTGCTTTAGATTATACACAGAGCATGCTGTCAGCAGGTTTTTTAGATTAGATTAGATGCAGTTCATTCATCCCAAATTGAGGAAAAAACTGCAGAAATGTAACTGGTAATACACAAAGGTAAACATATATTAAAATAGAATATAAGCTATAAACAGTAAATAGATGCAAATCAACAGTAGGAAATACATATATCAATATATACAATATCACAAAATACTGAATAAGTAGACAAATCTACTACAAGAACAGACAATATAGATAGTATATCAATATATCAATATCTAATATATATTTAAGTGAGTATCTCAACAGAAAGAAAAGTGCTTAAAGGCCCTTTACAGCTAAGATTGTGCGAAAAACACGATGAAATATTTGGTAACAATATATTATTTGGAGGAGAATTTGTTATGTTTTTGAACCTGTCTTTAAGTACATTTAAAATTAAAATAAATACACGTTTTTTAAATGAATAAATTCATATGTTTTTTGCTAAAAAATACATAACTTGAGTTAGCAGGAGATAATTGGTGCTAGCCGTGCAACAGAGAGGATAGAGTAAGTGTGTGTGTGTGTGTTGTCAGATGCACTATTGATGCTACAGTGAAATGAATTACTGCTTATCGTAACAACAGATAAACGTGTGTGTGTGTGTGTGTGTGTGTGTGTGTGTGCATGATGAGTTATTTTCCACACACTCCTGTACACATGTGAAGTATCGATGATAATGCTACCGCTAACGTCCCTCTCTCTTCATCCAGGACAAGTCGTCCCAGGCTCTCAGTCTGAGCAATGTGGCGGGGGTCTTCTACATCCTGGTGGGTGGTCTGGGCCTCGCCATGCTGGTGGCGCTCATCGAGTTCTGCTACAAGTCCCGCAACGAGGCCAAGAGAATGAAGGTGGAGACCCAAACCCCCCTTTTTAACCCCCCAGAGTACCAGGAGTCCCCATCCCAGCCCCAAAACCCCTATTTTAACCACTCCGAGCCCCCAGAGTCCAAGATCCAGCTCCAAAACCACCTTTTTAACCCCCCAGAGTACCAATCCCAGCCCCAAAACCCCCTTCTTAACCTCCAATTGTCCCCAGAGTCCCAGAGCCAGCCCCAGAAAACCCTTTATAACCCCCCAGAGTATCAGGAGTCCCAATCCCAGCCCCGAAACCCCCATTGTAACCCCCCTGAGCTCCAAAACCCCCTTCTTAACCCAAACTGAGCCCCCAGAGTGCAGCTCCAAAACCCCCTTCTTAACCCAACCTGAGCCCCCAGAGTGCAGCTCCAAAACCCCCTTCTTAACCCAACCTGAGCCCCCAGAGTGCAGCTCCAAAACCCCTTTCTTAACCCAAACTGAGCCCCCAGAGTGCAGCTCCAAAACCCCCTTCTTAACCCAACCTGAGCCCCCACAGTGCAGCTCCAAAACCCCCTTCTTAACCCAAACTGAGCCCCCAGAGTGCAGCTCCAAAACCCCTTTCTTAACCCAACCTGAGCCCCCAGAGTGCAGCTCCAAAACCCCCTTCTTAACCCAACCTGAGCCCCCAGAGTGCAGCTCCAAAACCCCCTTCTTAACCCAACCTGAGCCCCCAGAGTGCAGCTCCAAAACCCCCTTCTTAACCCAACCTGAGCCCCCAGAGTGCAGCTCCAAAAACCCCCTTCTTAACCCAACCTGAGCCCCCAGAGTGCAGCTCCAAAACCCCCTTCTTAACCCAACCTGAGCCCCCAGAGTGCAGCTCCAAAACCCCCTTCTTAACCCCCAAACTGAGCCCCCAGAGTGCAGCTCCAAAACCCCCTTCTTAACCCAACCTGAGCCCCCAGAGTGCAGCTCCAAAACCCCCTTCTTAACCCAAACTGAGCCCCCAGAGTGCAGCTCCAAAACCCCCTTCTTAACCCAACCTGAGCCCCCAGAGTGCAGCTCCAAAACCCCCTTCTTAACCCAAACTGAGCCCCCAGAGTGCAGCTCCAAAACCCCCTTCTTAACCCAACCTGAGCCCCCAGAGTGCAGCTCCAAAACCCCTTTCTTAACCCAACCTGAGCCCCCAGAGTGCAGCTCCAAAACCCCCTTCTTAACCCAACCTGAGCCCCCAGAGTGCAGCTCCAAAACCCCTTCTTAACCCAAACTGAGCCCCCAGAGTGCAGCTCCAAAACCCCCTTCTTAACCCAAACTGAGCCCCCAGAGTGCAGCTCCAAAACCCCCTTCTTAACCCAAACTGAGCCCCCAGAGTGCAGCTCCAAAACCCCCTTCTTAACCCAAACTGAGCCCCCAGAGTGCAGCTCCAAAACCCCCTTCTTAACCCAACCTGAGCCCCCAGAGTGCAGCTCCAAAACCCCCTTCTTAACCCAAACTGAGCCCCCAGAGTGCAGCTCCAAAACCCCCTTCTTAACCCAAACTGAGCCCCCAGAGTGCAGCTCCAAAACCCCCTTCTTAACCCAAACTGAGCCCCCAGAGTGCAGCTCCAAAACCCCCTTCTTAACCCAAACTGAGCCCCCAGAGTGCAGCTCCAAAACCCCCTTCTTAACCCAAACTGAGCCCCCAGAGTGCAGCTCCAAAACCCCCTTCTTAACCCAAACTGAGCCCCCAGAGTGCAGCTCCAAAACCCCCTTCTTAACCCAACCTGAGCCCCCAGAGTGCAGCTCCAAAACCCCCTTCTTAACCCAAACTGAGCCCCCAGAGTGCAGCTCCAAAACCCCCTTCTTAACCCAAACTGAGCCCCCAGAGTGCAGCTCCAAAACCCCCTTCTTAACCCAAACTGAGCCCCCAGAGTGCAGCTCCAAAACCCCCTTCTTAACCCAACCTGTGTTTGGGAAAACTCAAATGATTTAGTTCCCATTTAAAATCAGGAGACTAAATACGAACATTATTTGCAGACACAGACGTGGACATCATTAATAGATAGTGTAGCTTCTCACCATCCTTCGCTGTGGCCCACTGATGTTAACGATCGTAACTGAAAGGCTGCCTCCCAAACGTAAACATTCAGCCACGAGACTCGCAAACTCTCGCGAGAGTTTTACACAAGACGGGTCCTTTCTAGCCATAACCAACTCACAGATTGCATCGGGCGCTAAAATTGTCGCCCTTTGAGCATCGGATCTGACGACGCTGATTGGCTGAAATTATGTTTCGGCGGCATAGCTTACCGATAGCAACAGTCAGCAATGTGTTGGCTGCTGCTGCTCTGGCTGAGGGCTCCTTTCTTAGCGCCCAGACGACAGAGGGTAACGATAACTTATCAGTAACTTTAGACATCGTAACACAATTTTAAACGAGATTTTATTTTAGATTATACATTTTACTGATACCAACTATATAATATTTACCTTGTTCATTAAAAATAAAAAATAAATGTTTTTTTTAAATATATTTCAAATTTTTATTTAAATTTTTAATGACAATCAAACATGTGGGAAGAGGGGGGGCGTCACCCTAGCGCCCCTGTGGACCGGCCGCCACTGATGTTCAGTGTCTATTCTTTGTATATTTACTGCAGTTGTTCATGTATACCAGTACTCTGATACAATATGTACAGTTTGAAAGGGTGTTGAATGAAATGTGGTGATGATTAATGGTTTCTGTGTTAATGTAATAGCAGTTTAAACAGGACCGGTCAAATTTGACCGTGAACACCAAAGTAAGGGAGGGAAACGAAGACAATAGGAGGGTTAACCGCCTTAAAGTCCCCAGAGTCCATATTCCAGCACCGAAGCCCCCTTTTTAACCCCCAAAAGTCCAAAGAGTCCCAAAACCAGCTCCAAAACCAGCCCCAAAACCTACATTATAACCCCCTTAAGCCCCCAGAGTCCCAATCCCAGCCCCAAAAGCCCCTTTTTAACCCCCAAAAGTCCAAAGAGTTCCAATCCCAGCCCCAAAAACCCCTTTTCAACCCCCAAAAGTCCAAAGAGTCCCAAAACCCACATTATAACCCCCTAAAGCCCCCAGAGTCCCAATCCCAGCCCCAATACCCCCTTTTTACCCCCCAGAGTACCAATCCCAGCCCCAAGACCCCCTTTTTAACCCCCCAGAGTACCAATCCCAGCCCCAAGACCCCCTTTTTAACCCCCCAGAGTACCAATCCCAGTCCCAAAACCCCCTTTTAACCCCCAGAGTCCCAGAACCAGCATCCAGGACGTAGCCCAGTTTAGCGATGGTTTTAACGACGGGAAGCTGATTAAATGTAGACGGTTGAACGTAAAGTCTGCCTATAAGCCCCTCCCTCTTATCTGTAAGTGAAACCTCTCCTTCATTTGCTCAGTGACTGTGGTGAAAACGTGGCTCAAAATGGCTTCCCACCTCCTTGTCTGATCTGCTTTTGTGGTCATGTGAAGTCCTGGTCCTCCCAATGTGACAGGAAGCGCTGAGTCATCCTCAGACATGACGCTGGTTCTCATTTATCAAGCTAGCGTCACACATCTCCGGGCAAAAAACAATTCCTCATCATCCTGACCTCAGAGCGGAGCTAATTATAATTTCAGTCACTTAAAGTAGTCAAAAATACACGATAAATGCAATATTTGAGCATCAAATCTGCTATTTATGAGTTAATTAGGTCAACATGGGAGTTTTTAGCGTACATGTCTTACTGTATTACAGGTTTTACTGCACCTATAGTGTACTAATTGCAGAAAGGCATGTTAAATGAGGACCAATGTCTTACTTATTCACACGTCTACACCTTTCATCAAAATGCAGCTCATCTGTCCCTGTCTGTACTTTGTGTTTCACATAGAAAACTAGCAGGGGAGTATTTTTCACACTGTAGTATTACTGAAGTTTAACATCTAGGTACTTCTTACACCTCTTATTGATTACTGTTAAATGTTAAAAATAACTGAAATGATGGTCAGCTTCATTTAATAACAGCTAACATCAGAAGAACAACTCTTACGTTTGTTTATGTGGGGCTGTTGGAGGGTAAGGGTCCCGAATACTCTTAGTTATGTTGGGATGTTTTTAACGGACGATTAAGCCTTGATTTGAATCCAAACATGTATGGAAGAAATTATTATTACTATCTATCTATTCCAATAATCCAAAGATCGTGTTTGCCCGTCATGCCCTGCTGCCTTTCTTCTGGTTTTCCCCTGTAAAAAAAACATATGTTGCGTCAATCCCAACTCCAATGACTTTAAAATAAAGAGAGGAATCCCTGGAGCTCGGCTATCGATGTGGAGCTTCTGCTTTTTGTCTCCGGATATATTTCCCCCAGGTCTTCGTCCATCAGACTCTTTTTTTCGGTGTGTTTCTGTCCCCCATCAGCTCTTCAAACCCTTCATGTTGCTGAGTCAGCTTCCCTGTCTATCACTATCACTGTGTAATGAGGGCTGGCTTCATTCTGTCCTGAATGGCTCTGAAACGTCTGTCCTGCTACACTTCTGTCTTTATATTCAAGTGTTGGTTTGAACAGATAACGCTGAAGCAGACTGGAGTTCTAGTTCTTACGTTACTTCGAGACAGAAGTCTTTAAAGGTAGGGATGCACGATATTGGTTTTTTGAAACCGATACCGATAACTTCCTGCTTCTCAAGACCGATACCGATAATAATATATATATATATTAAATGTACCTGTAGTTTTTGCACACCTGGTGGTAAAAAAAAGACTAGTTGTGAGCAAATGGCATGAGCATTACTACTCTGAACAAAACAAAGCCAAGAACAGCTTTGACTCTTCAAAGTGACCATATTTATTTTCCCAAAGAAACTTCTTGCCTTTTTCAAAAGCCTCGTGGATAGGTGAAAGCCCCGGTGCCTTTGCAGCTGGCTTTGGATTCGCTAGTTTAGCAGCGCAGGCGTCTTCGTACGCTTTGAACACACCATCGTAGCGATGGCGATGTTTCAGGTGATCAGGTTGGAAGTATTATCGCTCGGTGCCTTGTTCCCTCCTCGTGGAACTTCTGCGTGTTAATACAAATAGCAAGCGAACTATCTAACTCTGAAACTTTGGAATAGTCCCATACTACCGACGACATGTTTGTTTACTGTCCTGGCTTCACGGCCGCACACCATTTACGCCACAGCCAGGCGTGAGTTAGGGAGCGCTGGATCTGTGAGAAACTCCCCTCTTCCTAAACCACTAATACCACAGTACGGGCAAAACGGGAGGAGCCGAGTGAAAAACAAGCGCCCCTCATCCCAATCCACCCACACCGCTGTTTCTTTACCCAAAAAATATATTGTATATTATCGGGGCTATTAATACTTTTATCGGGTTTATCGGGATGACGTCATAATTCCTAATATCGGACCGATAATTATCGTGCACCACTAAATTAAAGGTGTTGAAACGGGCTAAATCCCATAATTAAAATGCAAGCAAATTGTTTATACAGCCTGCATTTCTGCCATTATCTAAAGCAGGGTGTCCAAACTGTAATTCTAAAAGTATAACGGAAGACGGCCCACACCTGAAACATGTGCTTGTTTTATATTTGACTTCCTAAATATAGATGTAAACAGATAATATACAGTATAATTCATGTGTTAAGACCAATTTTCAAATAAATTCAAGTTTAAAACATTTTCTAAGAAATCTAAGTTGATAAAAAAAAGCCCAATTACTTATTTTCATAACAAACTTGAAATACACCCTTTAAATGTCCCCTTTACGCTTTATGAATGATATTCAAATAATCCAACAGTACCAATATCAAGTGTTTACCCATCATGCCGCCTCCCATGCGTCAATCCCACCTCCACCTGTCTCCAATAAATACCTAACCAACCATTGCCCAACACTTCCTTCAAAAGAAGGTTCATAAACGTACAAAATGACACTAAATAAAGATACTATTAAACAATTCAAATCAATAGATAGCGCCAGTAAAGCTTCATAAGAACTCTTGATCTCGAACCCGTCCTACGACTCCAATCTGCTTCGTATCAAACGTGTCTTATTTCCTCGGCTCTGTTCACAAACACATCTCTGTATGTGTGAATAATCCAATGTCCAGGGAAGAAGAAAGATGCTATTACATAATTTAAATCAATAAATATCCCCAGCAAAGTTTTATAAGAACTCTTGATCGCAAGAACTACATTTGATTCGAACCCATCCTAGAACTCCAATCTGCTTCATTTCAAACGTGTCTTTTTTCTTCGTTCACAAACACCTCTCTTTATGTCTCTTCCTCAGCTGACCTTCACAGAGGCCATGAGGAATAAAGCGCGTCTGTCCATCACAGGAAGTGTCGGGGAGAACGGACGGGTTTTAACGCCCGACTGTCCGAAAGCGGTGCACGCGGGACCTCCGATCCGCCAGAGCTCCGGCCTCGCCCTCGTCTCCTCCGAACTCCCGTGAAAACCAAAAACCTCTCAAGTGCCTTAAATCCTGAAACCAGAAAAAAAAAAAAAACAATAATCACACCGCCAACAAAAACTACCAGAAACATCTTCACCACCAAGAGAACCGGAAACGAGGGCGAGACGGATCCGGGAAGTTGGAAAACGAACGATGATTTTTTTTCTCGGAAATCTACGGAAACCAGAAAAAACAATCTAGATTTTCTTTTTTTTCTTTTTTCTTTTCGGGGATGTTTGAATTAAAATGGGAATCCAATGGGAATCCAATAGGAACCCAATGGGAATCGGGAATCCAATGGGAACCCTATGGGAATCCAATGGGAATCGGGAATCCAATGGGAACCCAATGGGAATCCAACGGGAATCGGGAATCCAATGGGAACCCAATGGGAATCCAACGGGAATCCAACGGGAATCCAATGGGAACCCTATGGGAATCCAATGGGAATCGGGAATCCAATGGGAACCCAATGGGAATCCAACGGGAATCCAACGGGAATCCAACGGGAATCCAATGGGAACCCTATGGGAATCCAATGGGAATCGGGAATCCAATGGGAATCCAATGGGAATCCAATGGGAACCCAATGGGAATCCAACGGGAATCCAATGGGAACCCAATGGGAAACGGGAATCCAATGGGAATCCAATGGGAACCCAATGGGAATCCAACGGGAATCCAATGGGAATCCAATGGGAACCCAATGGGAATCCAACGGGAATCCAACGGGAACCCTATAGGAATCCTATGGGAACCCAATGGGAATCCAACGGGAATCCAATGGGAACCCAATGGGAATCCAACGGGAATCCAATGGGAATCCAACGGGAATCCAATGGGAATCCAACGGGAACCCAATGGGAATCCAACGGGAATCCAACGGGAATCCAATGGGAATCCAATGGGAATCCAATGGAGCCATTCCCTGGTGAAGAGGAGCAGACGAGGAGGAATAATATCATGAAATATGATAAAGACCAGAAAACTGTAAACGTCTTTTTTTGGGATTGCTGTGAATCGGGAATATAAAAAAAAAAAAAAAAAACTGAACTTACAATCAAGATTGTTTTCAAAACTGAAATTGCTCCACGGACTCGAGCAGAACTAGATATCAACACCGGAGGACAGTAGCCCCGGGGAGGAGAAGAAGAAACACATTTGTACTCATAATAACACAAATCTAATGAAATTGAATATATGAGCAAACATAGGAGAAACTGTGAAGATAAGTAAATATGTATATTCAGTGAAAAAAATACTTTAGCTGTATATAGAGACGACTGTAACATGCTTGCTTTTTAAACAGATGTACATAGCAGTAGTGGACAGACGGACAGTTGTTTTTTTGTAAAATCATCTTTAAATAAGATTTTATTCATCACAATAATGAAAAAACATGATGGAGTTAAAGTGTTGTGTTATTGTATTCTCTAAATGTGAAAAGGGGGTATCGACTGCCCAGATACTCTGATACCCAGATTCATTAATATATTCAACGATGAATGTTAAAGTAGCTCCACCCCCAACCCTTAAAAACAGAACACCCCCTCACTGTGTAGACCCAGAGACGCTTATGAGTATTTATAAACTTTCTGCCGTCAGAATATAACTATTTTTCTCATTCTTTAATCTATTTTTTGTACCGAGGAACTAAACTGTCTGCCTCCTGGTTTTAAATGTCCACCATGGGTGTATATCTTCATAGATGTGTGTGTGAGGCGAGAACCATGAAGGGAAGATGATCAAAAAAAGGCCCGTTCGGTTCTCAATGTTATTCCAAGTGTCTGTTTCCAGAGAAAGCTACTGGTTGTTTGTTGATAATAAAGTGATTCCTTTATTGAAACACTGTGGATGTTGGGAAGCTGGACACACCGTAGCAGACAGTCCTTCCCACTGAAGTGTCCTCATCTCTTTTTATTTTTGGGACAATCTGCAATAGGATACGAGAAGCCACATCAGCAGCAGCCGGCGAAATGTTTTCCGTCTGAATCCCAAAAGGCAGGAGGAAACGGTTGGAGATATTTCAGGTCATGCCTTTGTTTGTCCTGCCATCCTTTCTGTTTAGAGCTGAAGAGTAATATGGCGTCTTCTTTTTGGGTTTCAATTGTACATCTTTATTTTGATCTTTTTTAAGTAAAAAAAACAAATTTCAAACTGTGTGTTAGTGTCGTCATTTAATGGAAGTTAAAGGTGGGGTAGGTAGTTTTGGAGAAACCAGCTCGAGTGGGCTAGAATTTGAAAATCTGCCACTTCCTCACAGAGCCCCTCCTCCAACACACACTGCTCAGCTACGGCTTCTTCCACAGATGACATTTATTTATGGGTTTGTTGTCAAAGCACTTCAGATATTCATTGCTATCGGGATGTTACGAAGTGTATCTCGAGCCGGTTTCTCAAACTCACCTACCCCACCGACATATTGTCACGTGACTTTTTACTTTACTATGACTTGTTTCAGCATGCAACAAGGAGTTTAAAAAACTCCACATACTACAGAATTACTTAAAAGTTCTGGACAAACATTTTTAGAAATATTATTATTTACTTTTCTAAATGACAATTTTAGATTCTTTCATAGTGTGTCTAAAGAAATTACAAAAAGTCACAGTATAAAACCACTGTAGGAATCTTTCTGCTGCTGCTAGCAAACACTGCCATCTAGTGGATTAAAAACCAAACAAGAGAAGATCTCACTCAAATAACATTTTAATATACTATGACTTTTACACGTTTTGACTTACTATACTGAGTTTTACAAGTTGTTTGACTTCCTATACTATGATTTTTACACTTTAATTTACTATAATTGGACTGTTACACTTTTTGACTAACTATACCGTGACTTTTACACGTGCGACTTGTAAGTGTTGAGCATTCCCCTCCCCCACACACGGTCCTGCTAATAAGCCTAACTATATGATATTAGCAAAAGCCTCTTCGACTTTTTATTTAAATTTGTTCTAAATACTTTACCGTGACTTTCTTCAAAAGCCTCAAGCATCAATCCTTCAACTGCTGCGGCTAGCAAACACTGCCACCTAGTGGATGAAAACCAAACACACAGAAGCGGTAACATTTCTACACGTTTCGACCAACTATACCAGGGGTCGGCAACCTTTTTGATATGAAGTGCCATTTTAAAAAAAAAATGTTATCGGCGTGCCAACGATCGAGAATTATCAACGGGGGGGGGGGGGGGGGTGTTGAGGAGTTTGACGCTCGTCAACTATCAGCAGGAGGGCAAGGGAAGCGGGGGGAAGCAGTGTGTGGACCTGTCAGCGCAACTTACATGATGTCGAATTAACAAACACATTTAAATAATTGGTTTAAACGGCATAATAATAAGGACGATTGTCCGTTCTGTGATTCTCCAGAACACACATGTTATGATATTAGGGTCACGCAGAGTGAGATGAGATCGCTGTCCCTTTAAGAGAGAGAGAGGGGTGTGGCGTGTGTGTGCGTGTGCGTGTGCGTGTGCGTGTGTGTGTGTGTGTGTGTGTGGATGGTAGAGCGACACTGAGGGAGCGTGTGTATGTTTCTGGAAGTGAAACGAGGCAGCAGAGAAACAGAGGTCTGTATTTGTGAAACAGAAGAACAGCTAAATAAATGCAACGGCCTCCCAAGAAGAGCTCGCCTCTCTCCAGTCATTTAAGCTAAAGTGGGTATTGAACCTGAAGCTTGTTGCTTCTGCCCTCTTCCACTACGGTGTGGGAGCCGACAGGAAAGTTCAACACACAGATGGCCAGTCCGCCCCTTTGTAGCATATTATTTCAATGAGAGATGAGCAGATCGCCACTGGGCTTTCAACTAAATACACAGCCACGCAAAAACTGCGGCATTTGTACAGCTCTTTATGGCTACTGCAGTTAGTGCAGTGCTTTCCTCTCTGTGGTGAAACGATCAGCACCACGGAGGAAAGCGGCAGAAAGTCACCTGGAGTTAAAGAGAGCGGGGCTGCGCTGCGTGCATGGCTTCCTGCTGCGGGGAACGGGGAGACGCACTCTGGCGGCGGTCTCGTTCAGGATCCGAAATACAATTTAAATATTTTTGCACAATTATTCCACTTATTCCTAGCGTGCCACTGGTTACGGTGCCGCGTGCCAAGGCTGGCACGCGTGCCAGGGGTTGCCGACCCCTGAACTATACTATGACTTACTATATTACGACCATTACACTTTTTGACTTACTAAACTAAGACTTTTGGACATACTATAATGGCATACATCTTTTCGACACCATTACTTTGACCAAGGTACAAAGCCACTGCATTAAATCTCGACCAGAAGCAGTACTCCTTCAAACACTGCCACCTAGTGGATGAAAACCAAACACACAGAAGCGGTAACATTTCTACACTTTTCGACCAACTATACTATGACTTTTTGACTTAATATACTATGACTTTTACACGTACTATACTGTGACTTACTATATTACGACCATTACACTTTTTGACTTACTAAACTAAGACTTTTGGACATACTATAATGGCATACATCTTTTCGACACCATTACTTTGACCAAGGTACAAAGCCACTGCATTAAATCTCGACCAGAAGCAGTACTCCTTCAAACACTGCCCTCTAGTGGATGAAAACCAAACCACACACAGAAGAAACACCTCGGTAACATTTTACATTTTGAAGTTTAATGTTATTTCCATGCTGTGTTTCAGTAAGTATACAGATGGTACTTGTGGCTCCGGTGAGAATATCCAGTAGTACAAATCAGATTCACGTTACACATACCGAACAGAAGGAAGAGATGAGGAGGAGGAAGAGGAGGGACGAAGAGTCAGGGAGGGGGGGGGGGATGAAGTACAGCAGGCCTCTTATTTCCCAAACTTTTTTTTTTTTTAAAACAATAGGGTGCCAATGCAAAACTGCATTTACATTACAATCAAGAGTGTTGAGCATTCCCCTCCCCCACACACACGTTCCTGCTAATAAGCCATTGCCTAGCTATCTGATATTAGCAAAAGCCTCGCAGCAGAACACTTGGACGAGAACAGAAGATGTTGTTTAACCGGAAAAAGGGGGACATTATGTTTGTTATTAAAAAAAATAAGAAGTATTGATGTGTTGAAGGAGCAGGTACGTAAAGAGGGCACTTCAAAGCTTTAACACATCCCTTTAAATGTTTTCCCACCACCGACACTTTATTTCCAAACCGCAATTGGACAGTATATTGTTCATAAACACACACACAAAAACAAAACAAGCTTAACCGCAAAGTCTTTAAATAACTCGTGTGTTACGGATACAGGCGAGCGTACTTGGCAACATGATAACGGCAAGAAAAACAGTAAAAGAGGACTTAAAGGGTACAGGCTTGCAAATATGAGTCGTCGAAAAACAAGGTAAACCTCCCGGGGTGAAGGGGGGGGGGTTCAGACATGACATGCATAGGGGGAGAAAGATGGAGGGGGAGGAGGAGGAGGCTTCTTGTTGTCCCGTCTCACTGAGTCTCTTCCTCGGGGTTTTGCGTTGCTTCTGTGCTCGCTTCCTCGCCTGAGAGACAACGACAGAAACAAACCGTGTCATTGATGTTTGTTTAATCAGAGGCGGAAGAAGCACACAGATTATTGACCGAGGAAGAGTCGCAATACGTTAAGGTGAAAATACTGCGTTGAAAGTAAGAATCCTACATTTAAGTAAAAGTACAGAATATACATTTTAAGAAGTCATTCTGCAGTAAAATGTCTTCCATTTTTTGTACCTTAAACATTTGACCACTAGTTTATTTTCTGGTTAAAAGTGATGAAGATGTTTAAAAAATGCTCAGAGTTATTTCAAACATTATTCATTCAGCTCATTTGTTTAAAAGTAAATACACGACAGTTTGTAGTACATCGCTCTAAAATGATCCTGAAGCAGACATCCCAGTGTGAACAAGCGGTTAGCGGTTAGCTGGGAGGCTCGGCTGTGTTTCGGGGGTAAAAAGTGAACCTGTAGTTTCTAATAAAGGTTTCCATGGAGACAGCACAGCCATCCGTGTGATTAGAGTGAAGAGGCACGAAGAACAAAAAGCCCCGAGAACCCGTTGTGATTAAAATAGAAAAGAGTGACTCGTTAGAGCCGCGGCTAACAGAGACGTGAGAAACATGCTGTTACTGCACTTCAGCCGACACACACACACACACACACACACACACACACACACACACACACACACACACACACACCACACACACACACACACACACACACACACACACACACCACACACACACACACACACACACACCACACACACACACACACACACACACACACACACACACACACACACACACACACACACACACACACACAGTGTGGTGGAAGGTGTCCGCAAGTGCTGTGAGTCTAAATGTAATATTGGATTCACTATCGTTTAAAAAAAAAGACGACATTCTGCTGATGTTCAGGTGTATATCAGATTATATAGATCTGCTCATCTCTCATCGAAATAATATGCTACAAAGGGGGCGGACTGGCCATCTGTGTGTTGAACTTTCCTGTCGGCTCCCAGACCGTAGTCGAGGAAACGGGGGGGACGACTCTCTGTCGTCTCCCAGGGCAGAAACAACACGCTTCAGGTTTAACCCACTTTAGCTTAAATGACTGGAGAGAGGCGAGCTCTTCTTGGGAGGCCGTATATCAGTATGTAGTGTCTCTACTTTAAAGAGTCCTCTCCTGCTGATGTTCAGGTGTATATCAGTATGTAGTGTCTCTACTTTAAAGAGTCCTCTCCTGCTGATGTTCAGGTGTATATCAGTATGTAGTGTCTCTACTTTAAAGAGTCCTCTCCTGCTGATGTTCAGGTGTATATCAGTATGTAGTGTCTCTACTTTAAAGAGTCCTCTCCTGCTGATGTTCAGGTGTATATCAGTATGTAGTGTCTCTACTTTAAAGAGTCCTCTCCTGCTGATGTTCAGGTGTATATCAGTATGTAGTGTCTCTACTTTAAAGAGTCCTCTCCTGCTGATGTTCAGGTCATTTGATCTGTGGGTAAACCTAAAGAACAAGGCAGCAGTGAGGAAGGGAGAAAGCAGTCCTTAAGAATCTACTGACCAGAGAGAGGAGTTGGAGAAAGACCCGATGAGGGGAAATGTTAGAGGAAAAGTTAGGTCGTTTTTGAGTCTGGAGTTGTGTTGGGATTTAAAGACGTATAAGGCATCCAGAGGCCGACTTTAGGAAACATATGAGCTCTGGATCTAAGGGCCCAAAGTCTCTGACAAATCAAGAAACGATTGGGATTTTAACAAAAGAAAATGTATGTTGTTTTGCAAATTGGTAAGTGATTGAAAGCGCTGTACGGACGTGTTCAGGTTCAAGACAAGGGTTTTTAAATAAGAATAATTGGTAATCAACATATCAGGTAATGTGTTTGGTTGATGGTAGATGTTTGACTTCTGACATTGTTTGATATAACTGCAAGTATTGGTTAGTAAGCAATGATTGAGACCTATTCTCTAGTTTGGGGTGAAATAAGCCTTTCTTCTCGCTGCTGTTCTGCATCAGCAGCTTAAAGTGTTTTCTTAATTGTTTTATAATAAATTAGCTGTGAATGGAAATAACAACACAAAAAATGTTATATAGATTTGATATCAATATCGTGAAATGAGACGTCATAGTTTTGAATATCTTAATAAGTGCCTTTTCCTGATTTAAAAGGCTGTAACATACCAAACGGTTCTAGCTGTTAGCGGCTTAGTAATTGTGTAAGTATTCTGTCCAACAATATCATCACTCTTAGAGCCATTTTACTATGGATTATAATTACAATATAATTAAGGATTAAATCTACATACGTTGTTTATTACAATAGGATTCAATATAAAGTCTTTCTGCTATCATTTGAATATGCGCTGTTGCTTTAATGACAGGAAATGACATGAACGCCCATATATGGCAGTCTGACTGGCTTGCAAAATAAATATAAATAACAAAGTGATGCAATGGAACCGCCATCTACGGATTTCTTAGTAAAGTAATTTAAGTTTTTTCCACACACATCGCCCAGTAGCTGCTGCATATCATACGAGTGTTTTTCCTCTCACCATCTCCCTGCACGTCTGAGGTCCATAGTGTCAAGTTGTCACGTAGCAACTGCATGATAAGTGTTGAGTCCTTGTAGCTGTCCTCGTTCAGCGAGTCCAGCTCTGCGATCGCATTGTCGAACGCTTCCTTCGCCAACCTGAGAGGGAAAAGGACGCACCGTGAGGAAAAAATATCACTGGTCACCGGCTTGAGCTTCAATCTCAGGATCCATGAATGTCTGATCCTCTCGAGAATGGAAGTAGTCAAAACAAAGAGAGAATTTGTTGGTTTTTTCCTCAAATTTCTGACTTTTCCCTCAAATTTCTGACTTTTTCTCAAATTTCCCTCAAAATTCTGACTTTTTCACAAAATTCTGACTTTTCCTCAAAATTCTCTCAAATTTCTGACTTTTCCTCAAAATTCTGACTTTTTCACAAAATTCTAACTTTTTCTCAAATCCTGACTTTTTCTCAAATTTCCCTCAAAATTCTGACTTTTTCACAAAATTCTGACTTTTCTCCTCAAAATTCTCTCAAATTTCTGACTTTTCCTCAAAATTCTGACTTTTTCACAAAATTCTAACTTTTCTCAAAATCCTGACTTTTTCTCAAAAGTCTCTCAAATTTCTGACTTTGTTCAAATTCTGACTTTTTAAATTTCCCTCAATTTTGACTTTTTCTCAAAATTCTGACTTTTTCTCAAAAGTCTCGCAAATTCTGACTTTCTGTTCAAAATTCTGACTTTTTCTCAAATGTGAGGGATAGAGACACAGCAGGAAGGAAAATGTGAGGAGATGTGGATTTATTTGAACAAAATGGGTGAAAATAGCAAACCGAGTAGTTTGGGAATGATTAGTTCCTGATCAATTGAGTCAGAATTCATCGGGTTTTCAACTGTGTGCTGTAAACTCATGGTTTGTGCTGGGTGTATGAGGGTTCAATTAATGGGGTTCAGTTTATGTGAGTGTGACTTTAAAACCCTCCGGTATCATTCGATTGGAAATTAGTCATTCGAGACAAAAATGTCCACTGCAAAATGCTTTGATAAAAACATTATATTAAAAGGTTTTTCTCACAACTTTTTTGGGTTCAATCTTTTAAAGCAACTTCCGGCCTAATAAGAAAATATCAAAGATGTAATAATTTTCAGGATTTTAACCTTTAAATGCCATTTTGAAAACATGAAACTGCTGTTTTTTTTCATGATGAAAACAGAGAAAATGAGTTATTTCCCAAAAAATATATATCTGGGGACTGGCTCTTTTTTTAATCACAGTCTTGGATATGTCAAAGATTAGCAACAACATTGATTTTGGTCGATAATTAGTTTTTGCACAGAATCAGATTAAACAAAAAACTCACACATTAGCCACTCGTGTCCCATCCACTCCCATTATAACCACATCTTTTGATCTCTCCGCCCATACCGGTATAAATCATGCATTTTGTAATGTCAGGGTTTCATATTGGAGGAAAATAGTTCAATGTGTCCTTTTTACTGTAAAAACCAGATGTGACATTTTACCATTGAATTACATGCTTGTCATTTCTTGGTTTCTTTGCCTGTTGTATAATGGGGCCCTGCCAGCCATTGGAATACATGTATGCAACTAATATGATGTAGGTGTGTTGGTATGGATGTGGAAGAGTGGTATCAGCTGAGAAATGTTTGTGTGTGTCTGAATGTACAGTGTGTGTGTGTGTGCGCACAGAGACAACAATATACAGTAGATTTGGTTTACAGCAAGTCGCAGTTTTCGCCTCATATCTTTATTTCTTTCTCTCTCTCTCTCCCTCATTCCCAAACTCATACCCACTCTTACATATTAAACCTCCTTATACCTTGTGTATGTGTGAGTGATTGTGTGTGAGAATGAGAACAGGAGTAAGTGTGCTCTCATGGCGTTTTGTTTTTCATTTGTGCTGTTTCATGTGTCTTTGAGGTAAACAGATGTACGATCTTGACCCAGCTTGACCTCGATGTTTTGAATTGTTTGAACTTCAAAGTCCTTTGATAATGTCTCTTTAGCAAACAGACATACACAGCCATACATACACTCCTTGAAGTAAATAAAAACACCTGGCTGCAAAGCCAAAGCTTCAAATATGTGTCGTTTGGCTGGATGGTCATTTCATTCCTGTGATACGCAGTAAGATGAAGAGGAGCTTCTCTGTGGGACAAGAGGTCTCATGCAGCCCGTAACTTCAGCTGCAGGACTCATCCTCTGTAACAGAAACACCCTGAGAAGGAGAATCTGGTGTGGATCTGAACTGTGCTTGAAAGGAGTCAGCACAAGGATAAAACACTTTTTTGCCAAACAGTTCATTTATCAGATGGGGGCCGAGAAGAAGGAACAATTCTGCCCCGAATCCCACGTTGATACAGAGGAATCGATCCTTTGCTGAGGAGGTTGAGGAGCTGCTGAGGAACAACAAGATGGTGATGAGGTTGAGATGAGATGTATGAAGGACTACAAAACCTTTTGGATGAAAAAAGCCTGATGTTCACTAAAGTGCTTAGTGATTCCCCTCCTCAATCACACACCACAAAGGGGATGATAGCACCAGAGATTGCCACAGGAGTAACAAGAATATTCGTTGCACCGCCACGTGAAGCCATGCTTAGAGAAATGATCAGATGTTTGCGGGTGGAGTCTGATCGTTCTTCGTCTGACCCTTCCCCTGAAAGTGGAGAGGACACAGAGGATCCCATACCGTAGCTGCGCTACTTCCTCTGCACTATCCTATCCAATGTTTGCGCAAACATCTGTGGCATCAACATCCCTCCACTTTGCCACCCGAACGTCCCCCATGCAGGTGTGTCATGTCGACAATACTGCTGATGATCTCAGGGGTAAAGAATACATCAAAGACGGATTCACGTCATGAATTCTTATTTATGCCACTCGTAATGGCATAACGCGTGGGCCCTGAAACCAAACCTCTGGCAGCAGGAATGTAGCGCACGTTTCCTCGTGAGAGGGAAATTTATAACTGCCGCCACCCGCCATGACGGACACGATCCTCCGGATAGGATAGTGCAGAGGAATGTAGCTGTGCTACATTCCTCTGCACTATCCTATCCGTAATGGCATAACGCGTGGGCCCTGAAACCAAACCTCTGGCAGCAGAAATGTAGCGCAGCGTTTCCTCGTGAGAGGGAAATCAGATTTGAAAATGTTTTGATGTCCACCCACTGCCATGATGGACACGATCCTCCGGATAGGATAGTGCAGAGGAATGTAGCGCAGCGACGGGATGGGATCCTCTGTGTCCTCTCCACTTCCAGGGGAAGGGTCGGACGAAGAAGGATCAGACTCCACTACAAACTCCACATCAGATTCTCCTTCTCATGTTTGGCAAAAAAGTGTTTTATCTTTGTGCCGACTCCTTTCAAGCACAGTTCAGATCCACACCAGATTCTCCTTCTCAGGGTGTTTTTGTTTCAGAGGATGAGTCCTGCAGCTGAAGTTAGGGGCTGCATGAGACCTCTTGTCCCACAGAGAAGCTCCTCTTCATCTGACTGCTTGTTGCGTATCACAGGAATGAAATGACCAGCCAGCCAAACTACACATATTTGAGGCTTTGGCTTTGCAGCCAGGTGTTTTTATTTACTTCAAGGAGTGTATGTATCGCTGTGTATGTCTGCTTGACATTATCAAAGGACTTTGAAGTTCAAACAATTCAAAACATCGAGATCAAGCTGGGTCAAGATCATACATCTGTTTACCTCAAAGACACAATGAAACGCACAAATGAAAAACAAAACGCCATGAGAGCACACTTACTCCTGTCTCATTCTCACACACAATCACTCACACACAAGGTATAAGAAGGTTTAATATGTAAGAGTGTGTATGAGTTTGGAATGAGAGAAAAAGAAAGAAAGATATGAGGTGAAAACTGTGACTTGCTGTAAACCAAATCCACACACACACACACGGCTGGCAGGGCCCCATTATACAACAGGCAAAGAAACCAAGAAATGACAAGCATGTGATCAATTGGTAAAATGTCACATCTGGTTTTTACAGTAAAAAGGACACATTGAACTATTTTCCTCCAATATGAAACCCTGACTTTACAAAAATGCATGATTTTATACCGGAATATGGCGGAGGAGAGATCAAAAGATGTGGTTATAATGGGTAGTGGATGGGACATTGTTGTCCGCGAGTGGCTAATGTGAGTTTTTTGTTTAATCTGATTCTGTGCAAAAACTAATATCAACCAAAATCAATGTTGTTGCTAATCTTTGACATATTCCAAGACTGTGATAAAAAAAAGCCGACCCCCCCCCCCAACATTTATCATATGGAAAAGAACTGCCTTTTTGTGCATGTTTTTCAAGAAAACGCAAATTCATGTTTTTCAAACTGGCATGTTCAAGGGTTAAAATCCCGAACATAATTTAACATTTGGTATGTTTGATCAGGACTGAAGTTGATTGAAAGATTTAACCCCAAAAGTTTTTTAAAATATTAATCTGTTGTCATTTTAGAGCAGTTTTTTGGAATGGAATTTTGGTCTCGACTGGACTAATTTGCGTAGTCGATTTGTTTACACAGTGAATAAAGACCGATTTCAGGCCATCAGGCCATTTTGCACCAAGACAACAAAGTTACTGCAAAATGAAAAGTGAAAAATGACCCATATGGACAAAAACGTCCACAGTGACGGAGGGTTAAATCTGGGTGGAGATTCGAGGGGTTTATTGATGTGTTATAAATAGAGGGGGATAAATAATTAGCGTCATTGAGATTGAGGAATCAGGAGTGGCCACTAGTAAGTGTGATTATTATATTGAATGTGATTTAATGTGTATGGGATATGTGTGATCCTAATTGTTGTAGTCCTTTCCGTCCATCTTGATTCCACCCATACTGTCGGGGGGAAAGACGGTACATGAGAGGAAAAGCTTTCAGCGATTAATCCCAATATGTCTTGTTTTGTTCCATTTCTAAACGCGTGGCTACGTAAAAGTGTTTTTTAAAATAATAAAATGTATTATTATGTTCTGCTGGCACTGGGAGGAGAGCTTCAGTGGGAAATAGGCAGCAGAGAGCTTTAATTGCAAAATCTGAATTAGTTATAATCAGAACGCTTTAATCACAGTTGCTCCATTTTAGAATTAAAACAAAATACAATTCTAAATACATTTAAAAATATTAACGCTACCAGCAGGTGTTAAACAAAAAGGCCAAATAGGTTAAAAAAGGTCACAGTTTTGAAACACCTACTTGCAGGCGCGGTCCGGCGAGTTGAGGATTTCGTAATAGAAAACTGAGAAGTTGAGGGCCAGTCCGAGGCGGGATGGGGTTCGTTGAAGGGAGGCTCGATCATTGCGATGTCGCTCGCAGCTTTGTACGCAACCAAACTGTTCTCTGCTGCCTCCTTCCTGTCGTTACCGGTGGCAAACTCTGCCAGGGTTACCTGTGGTAATCTCCCTTCCTGAGAAACACAACAGAACCATCAACAAACCGAGAGGGCAACAGTACACACATCCTTTACTCAAGTAGAAGTACAGATACGGTGTTTAAAAATACTCTGGTGAAAGTTAGAAGTACTGACTAAACTTCTTTCCTCAAGTGAAAGTAAAGAGGCTTTGAAGTGTACTTCAGTAAAAAGTACCCATAGCTAGCAGCTGTTTTAAAGAGTACCCTGACACTCCCGTTATATTAATAGATCAAATAATGTCATTGTTAGCTAATGAATGTTTCCATGATGAACAACGGCAACCATGGACAACGTTTCCATTGGTCCCTCTTCTTCAGAGAAGACCAGGAAATGATGGATACACGGATCGTGTTCAAACCAATAGGCACGCAATGACTCTAAGAATAATGACCACGCACCAAACACACATTCAGACTAAAGGAACCAGCTGTGTTTGGAAATGATGAGAAGTAGAAAAGTAAGGTATTTGAGTTCAACCTGTAAGAAGTAGAAAAGTACATGGTATTTGAGTTCAACATGTAAGAAGTAGAAAGTACAGGTATTTGAGTTCAACATGTAAGGAAGTCGTCGAAAAATAAGTAGTGAGTAAAGTACTGATACCAGAAACATTGTACTCTCAGTATAGATGAAAGTTTATGTACCCCTTCCCACCTGCAGTACTGAAATAAAAGTCCACTAGTATATGTTTTAGATAAGAGCATGAAGTGTTGCACCCCTACAGCACACACACACAGGTTTTACGGCAGCACATTAAAAGCTCAGTGAAACAAGAGATAATTCATTATAGCGATGGTGTGAGATTCTTAGAGGCGGTGCTCATAATTCAGCAGCAGTTAGTTAATACAAGGTGTGGAAGTAATAATAAATGAGGTTTAACCAGCGGGAAACACACTCTTCTGTATATATTAAATTAAATACGTACATTTTGTAGTAGAAAACCTTAGATTCTCCCGACTGTGCGGCTTGGATGAGATGTTTGTCCAGTACGTCCAGGATGTCGTTGCAGATTGACTTCAGCTCCTTCTCCACCTGCACAACAACAACACCGGTTACTTTCGGCATGGCTACGCAGAAGGAGCTTTAAACTGTAGGGAAATGTTAGCTATCGTTTGTTTATTGATCTTGTGTTTTATATATATGTTGACTAACCCAATTTACTGTTGTTGTGACAGTTGATCAATGGGGACTGTCCACGACACTATAAACTAAATAAACTCCTGGTGCTAGAACCCAGTTGTGTTAATAACGAACAGTTTCTGACCGTTTTCCTGTATTCCTTGATCATCTTTAGTTTGTCCTCTCCTCCTTTGTTCTCCTCCTTCTGCTCCAGGCTGCTGATTATCCTCCACGAAGCTCTTCTGGCTCCGATCACGTTCTTATAGGCGACCGAAAGCAGATTCCTCTCCTCCACCGACAGCTCCACGTCCAAGCTGGCCACGTTCTTCATCGACTCCACCATTTCTACAAACACAGGGGGAACAGATTCAATAATAAGTTAAAGGTCACCTATCGTGCTACTTTTAGGCAATAGCACAGGTCTCAGATATATAAACATGTCTATGAAGTGTTTTGCTCCAAACACCAAACAGATCATTCTAGCCATGCCTCATATCCCTCTATTTCACTTCCTGTTTCTAAAGTGCTGATTTGGGGATAAAGCTTTAAAGAGGAGGGGTCTGAGCTCATGCGAGACCCGGCAGCTACCGTCTAAACTAAATGCTGCCGTGATGAAACGCCATATCATGGATTATCAAGGATCTGAAACAGTCTGGAGCTCAAAGGCTTTCTCTCTTGCCGGTTATACCACAAGGTGAGTTCCTTTTTACTTCCTGCTTCTTCACACACATGCTCTCCAGTACAGGTTAGCTCTGAGTGTTAGCGATGCTAATGTAAACACCGGCCATATTACGTCCAAAACAGTCGGGCATTGTTTCTGATAGCAACGTTTCTGATTGGGCCGTGGGTCCACATTTCAGATGTTACGTCATATCGGACGCAAATCTGGATCAGCTCCGTTGTTCCCCGTTTTTAGAGATTTGGGTACGGAGGAAAAAAGAGAGGGTTTATGTTCTGACGCTGCGTGAGTTCCCCCACACACCGGGGACACATGTTGATGTAGAGAAGACATCAAAAAGTGCATTTTGCATGATAGGTCCCCTTTAAATGTATATAGCGCCTTTCAGAGGACCCAAGGTTGCTTTAAGAAAAACAGGAGTAAAATTAATTCGTACATTAGCTACAGTGTAGATATTAGGGATGGGAATGATTAATCAAATATTCGAAAGGATTCAGGTATTCGAATATGAGTTATGAATACTTTTTTTTAATGGGATGGGTGCCTAAGTTGATTATATTATCAAATGGATTAATTAAATGTATACGACGGAGAAATAAAAATATCAAAGATAAGTTGGTTTGATTTCTATATGTATTTGATTATTTTTTATTATTAAAAAAGGTTTTTAGGATACGGAAATTCGGTCAACAGTTTTTTTGGGGGTGAATATTGAATATAAAATGTGCTTTCAAATTCCCATCCCTAGTAGATATGTCAATTAAAAACTGAAGTCACAGTCTCCTCCAAAAGAGCGACATGAATATATAAATAGGACATAAAACAAATAAAATAGAATATAAATAGTGCAAGAAGAGTCTATATATAGGGGTGCACATAATTTTCTTAGCGAGTTACTCAAATGAGTACCAGGAGACAATGTTTGCTACTCAGGGCTGCCCATGCAAAGTTCTGTGTTCAGCCCCACAGTTTTGGGGGACGGGTGTTGTGGTATTGAACGTCGACGGGAGGGGTGGAGGTGGGCGCTAGTGGAGCACGCGTGTGGAACTCGTGCCGGAACTGTGGCACAGATCCGTTGTACACACCGACGTTAACAGCAGCCCCGTCTGTGCGCACGGCGACCGGCTCTGTCGTCCAGCGATCCAGCGCCTTCTGGAAATGCTTCACAAGTCCGCCGGTACGCAAATGCGCCAAGTGACAGTACGCATTTCAGATGTTTGCCGCGCATGCGTACCTGTCATGAGTTAGTCGTGAGGTGAGATCAACACGAGGGCCACAGAAGAACCACGGCACTAACAGTAGTAGCTAAACACGAAAAAGGTGTCTCAATATAAATCTGGTGGGATTCTTTTCGGAGTATTGAAGATCGGTTCCCCGACATCGGAACGTGCGCTATGAGCAGGGGCGTGCTAGTGGGTGCATATTCATTTCTCAATTTGTTTATTATTGTATTTAATTAACTAGTTAATCATTCCACATGGTGCAGCCCTATTGCAGTTTGTATTCATCCACATGGTTCAGTTTTCCTCCTGCAACAACTGTTAAATGTTTTGACCTCGATCATTTATCATCGAGTGGGGGGGGGTCTCAGAATTTGCACTCGTAAACCCTCTAATCCCGCTGACAGGTGACACCATTCTCCACCACTGACATAATCTACCTTCAGACCCCCGACACTAAACATAGAGCAGATACTTGGCAGGGCTCATAGCTGGGATGCATTGTTCCTATTTTTAAAAAGAAGGTACAGTAAAGTTCCTGACCCCTGAAGCATTGTGGGGCATTTTTTACGTATGGGTCACAGTTTAAAGTATACGGCATTATTGTTTTAAATCTTTATAAACCAATCACATTTACAGTATTGGTGTGAATGCAGATGCCATCTCAAACCCAAACTATGTGAATGTCTCAGAGCACCACAGCTACCAAAAGAGCCCTTTTTTACCCTTTTGTCACAAAAACATATTCGATAACACAGCATGCTAATTAGCTAACACATCTAAGTGGGCAGAGCTTATATCGATTAGACTTATGGTGCACGTTTGTTTTTTGTTCAAAAATTGCATCTTCATAGGTGGCGCTAGTGAGCACATTAAATGAAATCTGACCCATTCACTGCACTCACATGAAATGACCGCCAGTCCTGTCGTCCGTGCTAAATGTTAATATATAAGAGATAGATAGATAGATAGATAGATAGATAGATATATATATATATTAGTGGTGCACGATAATTATCGGTCCGATATTAGGAATTATGACGTCATCCCGATAAACCCGATAATATACAAGATACTGCGGTGTGGGTGGATTGGGATGAGGGGCGCTTGTTTTTCACTCGGCTCCTCCCGTGTTGCCAGTACTGTGGTATTAGTGGTTTAGGAAGAGGGGAGTCACAGATCCAGCGCTCCCTAACTCACGCCTGGCTGTGACGTAAATGGTGTGCGGCCGTGAAGCCAGGACAGTAAACATGTCGTCGGTAGTATGGGACTATTCCAAAGTTTCAGAGTTAGATAGTTCGCTTGCTATTTGGATTAACAAATGCAAAAGTTCCAGGGAACAAGGCAACGAGCTAGAATACTTCCAACCTGATCACCTGAACATCGCCATCGCTACGACGGTGTGTTCAAAGCGCACGAGACGCCTGCGCTGCTAAACTAGCGAATCCAAAGCCAGCTGCAAAGGCACCGGGGCTTTCACCTATCCACGAGGCTTTTGAAAAGCAAAGAACTTTCTTTGGGAAAATAAATATGGTCACTTTGAAGAGTCAAAACTGTTCTTGGCTTTGTTTTGTTCATAGTAGTAATGCTCATGTCATTTGATCACTACTAGTCTCTTTTTACCACCAGGTGCAAAAACTACAGGTACATTTAATATATAATATATTATTATCGGTATCGGTCTTGAGAAGCAGGAAGTTATCGGTATCGGTTTCAAAAAACCAATATCGTGCATCCCTAATATACATACACACAACAAATTGGGTGCGTTGCATCCGTGAACCTACTGATAACCATAAAGGTAAGCCGGCACTGTAGTCAGTAAAAGCAAAGGAATCCATACACAAAGAATTAAACTCTATTTACAGAGGTGCGAAGTAACTAAGTACAAGGTCTACTTCTACTCAAGTACAAGATCTGAGTACTTCTACTTTTACTCAAGTACAAGATCTGAGTACTTCTACTTTTATTCAACAAGATCTGAGTACTTCTACTTTTACTCAAGTACTAGATCTGAGTACTTCTACATTTACTCAAGTACAAGATCTGAGTACTTCTACTTTTATTCAACAAGATCTGAGTACTTCTACTCAAGTACAAGATCTGAGTACTTCTATTTTTACTCAAGTACTAGATCCGAGTACTTCTTCCACTTGTATTTAATATTTGACTTTTTTAGGATTCATCCATGGTTAGTTTTGTGTCGCCTCAAACTCTAAGATAAAAGGTGTTTCTTTGAAATACTTATTAGTATCTATTAATAGCCGTCATTTAATTAAAAGTTGTTTTCTATCAGAGCTGAACGGACGGCCTCCTCCCTGGTTATTAATGGCACTTTGTGAAACAGCACTTCCTGCTTCGGTTCATGAAGGGTTTAAAGCTGAGAGGTTTCTGTCATCAGTGTTTTATTAAAGTAGAGCCCAAGCTTTAACTCTTATGCACACATGAATCACCTGTGGACACTTATGGGATACAGGGAGCCGGGCCAGGACAATGCGATGCGTCCGCTGCTTAGACATCTCAAGGTGATTCGGTACGATGGGGAGTGCAGGAGCGAACTATGCCCTGAAGGAGCTGCTAATTACAGAACGACCCGTTTCCCTGGGGATGACAGAAACACCAGGGGGATATTTAACCAAATTACAAGGAGCTGTTTGAGGACATGTAGAAGGAGAATTAACATTAGTGTGCAGACACAGATATTAAAGATAGGTGTTGGTTCATGTTCTGTGTATTAGGGCTGCTGTACCATTTGGGGAAATAATCTAATTGCGATTTTTCTGACAGATATTGCGATTTGTTTCTAAGCGACCCAACGGAAGTTTATTGTAAAATGCGGCCATATCACTGGCTAGGAAGGTCGCATCAACGTGCTCCGTCTCTAGCACCCCGCAGAGACGGGTGAAAGAACTAAACTTACATGAATCTTCCGTTGGGTTGCTTTAAAGTCAAGCTTCAGTTTAAGATGCACCCTGTAATAGAAACATGTGATGGAGCATTGCTAACAGCGTTTCCGTCATTTGACGCCCTTATTCAGCTCGGGACGCCCTGAACGCGAGCCGAGGGCGTCCAAAAATATTAATAACTCGAGAGAAGATCGAGAGTTTTTATCGCTTGAAATGACGAAAAGGAAAAAGGGCAAGGACGTCGCTCTGTTGGACGGGCAAAGGAGTCTGGTGGGATTACTTTCGGAGTATTGAAGATCGTTTCCCCGACATCGACGGTGCCTGCTACAGGACAACACGGAACGTGCGCGATTTGGATGCGATGAGCGGGGGGTTTTAGTGGCGCACCCGCGTGAGCTGCGAGCACCGGAGCCTCGCAGCGGCGAGACTGAGGCTCCGTGGTAAACTGTGGTAACATGAAGAGCCGTTTAAGAGCCGAAACAGCCGGCGCATTAAGAGAGCCGAGCCAAATGATCCGGCTCACTAACGTAAAAAGACAGTATCTATAAGGGACGGCTCGAGTCAAAATTCAAAACAACCTCTCGGGGTGAGACGCCCTCTCAGCGCTGTCTGACGGAAACACTGATTACTAACCTGACTCAGATGCTTCACCAAAGCATCTAGGAAAGCTCCATTGGAAGCCATTTGGAAAGGGAAGGCACTTTCAAAGATACGTGGCAGGTGATTGGATCAATCTGTCTATCACCTATCATGGGCCACTTCTGATTGGTTAACAATGGCTGGTACATGTGGAGCACAGCCCTTCTGATTGGTTTGGATGACTGACACACAAGAAGAAAAAATATGGCAGACTTTACGATTTGATAATTGCATCATTTAAAATCGATTACTCGTTCAGCCTTACTGTGTATGCCAATATGTATTCCTCCCTCCATAAAAATGCAATCACACACTAGGGCTGTACCCGAATATTCGACTATTCTAATATTCGTTCGTTGGCCAACTATTCGGGTTTCAATTTCATTATTCGGATATTCTTTTTTTTATTTTTTTTCCAAAAATTTTTTTTTCCCTAAATGTATGCTATCAATAAAGGCGAATTTCCATATTCTTATACTATATTTATACTTTTGAATTGCACTGTTAAAATGCGGAAATATATACAATCTCAGCCTGTGCTCCTGACATCGTGTTCACTCACAGTCACGAACGCAAACGGCACGCTTCTCCTTGCTTCACCTCGCTTCACACACCTGAACACAAAATGCCGAAGACTCCAGCTGTGTGGGACCATTTTAAATTGGACGACGGTAAGAAGAAGGCAGTGTGCCAAATATGCGACAAGAAACTGGCCGGTGGCACAACAACTCTGAAAAGTCACCGGATGCTGTAAGTACTAGCCTAGCTTAGCTTAGCTGTTGTCAAGTTGCCATGATGAAGCTGCGTTATCCGCCGTTTAAACAGTAACGTTACACATGATAAAATCGTGCTCTTAATCCTTGGAAAATAGTTGCAAGCAAGCAACCGAATTGTTTTTTTATATTAGTTTTTCAATTTTATCCGAATAGTGAAAATAATAGGAGCGATGTGGGAACATCTGGGGCTAAGGCAATTATTGGCATACAGTTTTCATTTATTTTTCGTTCTTCATTTATTTAAATACCGTTTACTGTTTACGCCTATATCCCCGGCGCTGCACTGCGGCTGGGTTAAATGCAGAGGACACATTTAGTTTTAATGTATGCGAGTACTGAGACAATAAATAAATATAAATCGTAATAGTATGCTCTTTCTGCGCTTCTGCTTAACAGTGTGTTGTCAGGTGTCTCGGAGCGTGTTATGAAAAAAAATTTCCGCACCGAATATTCGCTGCTGATTACTACCGAATATCCGGAGCCCGAGAAATGGTATTCGGGACAGCCCTATCACACACCCACATGGATATTTCCTTTTATATTAAATAAACAGCATTATGCGTGGTAAGCTAAAGACATGCAATAATGATTTTAAATAAACCAATCTCTCAGTTTCACGCTGCATCGAGTCTCTCCTGCTGCTCTCGAATCTGAGAGCAGTTCAGCTTCCAGACGGGGAGTCATCTGTTGAAGCCAATAGCAGCGCAGAGAAACCTGATGCTTCAGCTTTAGAGCCAGGAGGAGCTCTGCTTTGATCATTACCCTCCACAGCCTGCACTCAAGCACACTCTCTGACCTCCATGGCTTTTTAAAAATCACTTCTCAGTATTGCATCTCCACCGATCTATCGCACAAATCACTCGAGCACTTCCTGAAACACGCCTCGCTTCAATATCTTATTTTTGGGGGTGAAAAAAATATTGAAACTGATCCGTTATTGGACATTTCACTCCTAGCCTCTTATGTTTATATCAATATCTAAAATTGAACCATTTGATCTTATGTTTTAACGTTTGTATTCATATTCTCTTTTTTAAATTAATCTTTATTTGTGTTTTATTTTTAATGTATTTTTGTCATATTAAAATGGAGCACACAACCCATTTGTCTTCTAAATAAAGTATTCTAATTATGATAAAGCAATTAACTACTGAAACTGCTTCTCACACAATATTTTTTAATAAAGCCAAAGAGCTAAGATTATTAATCAAGTTATTTAATTCTGATTGGTCCTCACTTGAAGACGTGGAAGCTGCACAGTCATTGCTGATTGAACATTATTTATTAGCCTTTATCATTGTCTCTCAGACCGACTGTCAAGTCAAGCTCGGCTGAGATTTCACATTATTGCTTAAACTTGCATCAAGGTCTTTGGTGCAAATTGAAATGAACCTACAGAGTTATTTTCCCAGCTATTTTAGTGGTTCAAATGTGCACTGGAATCATTAGAAGATCAATAATGGTGCTAAAATAAACTAGTGAGTGTGTTGTTAAGTATTTTTAGTATATCTGCTGGGTGTGGCCTGCTACTGATCAGCACTCTCTCTTCACTTCAATGAGACGGCTCCTATAAAAAACCTCCGACAGTCGATGGTTTCTTGCCATCATAACAAGTGCAGTGTGTTTTCAAGATGAAGATATGGTAGGCTAGGTGTGCACACTTTGATGTGGCTTAACACTGATGCAACACAGTGTGTGGAGGGGGTCATGTTAGTCCATAAAGGATGTGCTGCAGTGCCTTCACGCCCTAAAATGCAACTTAGCTATTCTGAAAAAGATCCTACAGCGTGCATACATTCACCACTCAGCAACAACCCCAGCAGCCTATTATACCAAAGTCTATCTGTTGCTATTAAATATTGATTCTTTAAATGGTGCAGGCTCTATGTGAGGCAGGGTAAATATCTGGACCTTTCGGGGAGCTACAGACAATGAGAGTGCAAGACATTGGTTGAAGGGAAACTGCGTTGCACTTTGCATTACAGTCACTGCCGTTAGCTTAGCGGTGGGGACGTGAACGACATGTGACCGTGCTGTAGTTCCTTTATTAGCTAACGTTAGCTTTTTTACTTCATATCCAATCACAAAAGTGGTTAATGTGTGATTATCCTGCTGAACAAAACTTGTAGGTATCATAAATGTTAGTTTGCCACATAGATTATTTTCTGCAATAATCCAAAATCCGTTGAAAAGGTCCCATTGCTTTTTGCTAACTTCGTGGTCGGCCTACAAAAATACGCCATCACTGCACCACATACCCCGGGATCAAAGACAAACTAGACGATAACATATCAAAATCTTATAGTAGCTGGCTTTGTGGAATGGACAACGTCCTGAGTAACACCCTCTGATGTGAACTTAGTCACTCAATATGGTTTTCCATGTTCCTTTTTTTGTCCATTTCTATACTTTTGCAGGTTTTTCTAGAAAAATATAGCAAGAGGGCGCCAACGTCACTAACGGACAAATGACAAGCCCCGCCCACTTTCCAGCTAAAATAATGCATCAGAGGCGAAGCAGAAATAATAGTGTCTTCATGTCTTAAAGCTGCGGAGTCATATATTGGGTTACCTCAAATAACTTATAACAGTTACGGTTTCTTTACTTCCTCTTCAGCAAAAAGGAGAGTAAAGGAAACTCAGAAATCTCAGTTTCAGTGTCTGCCTGCTGCCTCCATCCATCCTATATTTATTCCACGTAAAACCAAGCCGTCTCTGCCGTCTGACGCTCCGTCTGACGCTCCGTCTGACGCTCCGTCTGACGCTCCGTCTGACGCTCCGTCTGACACAGTAATTATACTGTTTTTGGCCTAACAGAAATATTGTTTCTGGCATCACTTTGACATTTAACAGAGAAAATCTGCGAAACCCTGCTTTTTCTGTAACCACGTAAATTCTCCCACTGTTGGACAATTACATAAATTCTGGTTCTGACTTCCAGCTGCAACACAGATTCAAACCTTAAAACAAGATATTGAAAAGGGATGTCACTAATTGGGAATGCACCAAAAACAAGATGGAGATCTCTCTCAAACTAGAGTCCCTATAACTTGTTTTGAGAATTCATTTTCGAATTCTGTTGCACAAAATCTCAGAGGTGAAGAAGTACTCAATTACTGTAACTTAAGTAAAAGTAAAGTACTACTGACAAAAAAGTACTACAAGTAACACTCGTGCATTTAAAAATCTACACAATCTGAAAAAAAGTAATATTGGCACCAAAATTACTTTATAGTACCAAAGTAGACATTATGCAGAATGGCACATTTAAATACCATATGTACATAAATGATTACATTATAATAAATCATGGCAATAATCTTCTCCAATGTTTGAAAATGGTAAAAGAGGGGTTTATTAAATTACTTATAAAATACTGGATGGCTTAACCTATAATAGTATCTAGTAATGTGTTAGTTCATTTAAAATTGTGTATTTATAATCCTAAAATGGGCAAAGTAGCTAGTGACTACACCTGTAAATTAATGTAGTAGAGTAAGGTATAAAGGAGGATACCTTTACTCTAGTTAATCTACTGTATAATAGATTTATGCGTGTATATAATGTGTGATGTATAAAAACAATAATACGAAATACAAACAAATAATGAAAAAATAAAGAAGCATTGAAAAAAAGACATGAAAGAAAAACACTATAACCACTTGTATTATTATAATATTAATAATAAAACAATGAAATAAAATAAAGAAACACTTGAAAAAATAATTACATTTATTAATGCAGTTGAATGGTGTGACGCGTGTCGGTAAAGAAAGGCTAGCTAGCCAGTTAGCACCTGAGCTAGTTAGCAACCGAGCTAACATTAGCCAACTGTCTCTGGAAATGAAACGACTGGCTTTAGCTCACCAGCTACCACCAGCTAACCCCGGGCCATGCGACAAAAGCACGCCGACCAACATGGCACTTCCCTTTGTGAGACGACACCAATCAATTATAACCTTTTTATGATTAATTCTGCTAGAGAAACCTCCGCCATTTGTGCCTGTGAAGTGGTTTAGCTTCGTCTCCAACTGACTATTATTCTCGGACTCACCGTCATATATCTCTCCGCTTGCTCGGCCAGTTTCGCCTGGTACACATGGTCCTCTCTGTCCGCCATGGTGGTGCTGGGGAACGGGGGGGGAAGTCCTGCAGGAAAGGGTTATTCTGGGAAGAAAAGAGAGACACTGGGAGGCGGTTCAGCAGCTCCTGAACTGAAGACCCACCGGTGGATCTGCCGTAAAGATGGCGACGCTCCTTCATCCGGGTACCCACGCAACGGTCTTTCTTTTTTTGATCTGTTTATAATATTAATAATGTATGTATCATATGTTGAATAAAACATCCGCATTAGGGGGCAGAATACAAAATAACATACAATTAATAATTAAAAACACAGTTCATATTTCATATTTTCACGCAACTGTCTTTAAAAAAAAAAATTGTATTCGAGAAAATTATATGAACACCATATTTGTTGCGGTGGTGTAAATTATGATAATCATTATTATAACTATTTATTTTATTTTTGCAGCGGTGTAAAATAACTAAGTCGATTTTTGACGGAGATTTCCGGTTGGGCGTCTTGCCTTCAAAATAAAAGCACGATAAGAAATCACACCCAAAGAAGTGTGACTCACTTTGTATAGGTGTTGTAAAGTAAAGTACATTTACTGCAAGTAATGTACTTCAGTTCAATGTTGAGGTACTTTACTTGAGTATTTCAATCCAGAAGTGTACTGTAAACTAACCCTGGTGCAACCTGGAAATGCCCCGGCCGTTGAAGCAGATTTTTATGAATGTCCTTAGTGGCCAAACGGTGGTACTACAACTCCCATGACGTCATTTTGGCCCCAAAAGACGTTTCCCCGTTGACTTTCATTGGGGAAAGAGACGTCTGTAAATCAGTGGATAGTTTGTTTTGGGGTGAATAAACTACCCAGCACGAACACATTAATAGCCCTTGTTTAAATATGTAGGGTGTAATAGGTGTAAAATGCGCTAAAATCTGAATCCAGAGGTATTTCTCTCTCCATTAATCTGATTGACAGAGAGCGGGAGATTAGAAGTGGGGTTTAAGGGAAAACTGTACTGCGCATGCTCTGTGGGCCCATGTACGGGTACGTTCTGAAGCTACAGTGGTTTCATTTTGTGCTTCATGCGCCAAAGAGCGGAGCTGTTCTCTTTGTACATCCACAATACACACCTTCCTGCCAAGTCCAGAAATAAACCTCTCTCCAAAATGACCCCAACAATCTCCATTAAAATCAGGGGTACATTTAATTAATAAAACATAAATATAAGGAAATGAATTAATGTAAAATCTCAATTTCTATCTTTTTCACAACTTTTCCTCCCATTTTAGAAAAGGACACAGCAACAATGCCTTATTAGATGCCCAAATTGTACAGAACATCCCATAAATTGCACTCTACTAGTGCGGTTAATGGCAAATGTCTATGTAACTTTAAATACAAATGCATTTAAATAGAGATATCTTGGCTCAAGACGTGAAATTAAACCATCACTTCAAACTGAGGAAGAAAATTGAATCACATTAAATACAGGATTATTATGG
This sequence comes from Harpagifer antarcticus, assembly GCA_902827135.1. Classification (NCBI taxonomy): domain Eukaryota; kingdom Metazoa; phylum Chordata; class Actinopteri; order Perciformes; family Harpagiferidae; genus Harpagifer; species Harpagifer antarcticus. Next base: position 54,959 of record CADEHL010001326.1, read on the forward strand.
TGTATTTCACCTTTCAAAAATAAAGTGATTTTAAGGGTTTCTTATTTCAAATGGCTTGAAAGATATTGCATATGATATATAGTTACAGTAAATTGGAAAAATGTACTTAAATGTACAGAATACACATGTTCACACACCAGTGATGAAAAGCCCACAATGACAATTTGGTATATTTTTATTGACTAGGTATATTTACACATTACATGCTACAGAAAATAAAAAAAGTACATTTTAACTTCAAACAATATATTTTCATAACACTTTTGACACATTGTACAATCTCTCTTATTTTGAAAATCCTATTCTGCTTGTTCCGGTCCTCTTCAAAGTGAGGGTGACATGGCACAAAAATATATATTCAATGCAAAAACAAAAACATTATTTGGCTTGACGAGACTCTTGAACTGTAGAGGAGATAAGGTGCACATCGAAGGATCATCAGTGGTATTTAAAAATACAATTAAAGTATTCATTGGTCTTTAATTAACCGCAGCCAAGTTACAATAATGCCATGACTCTAAAAAGGAGAATATTTTATCAAAAAAGGCAACGATTACTGATGCAATACCAGATGAACACTTTGCATAAAAGGCATTACAAGAAATACATAAAAACAGAAAGAAAACTTGTTTTAATTTCCAAATGACGCAGACACCTTTACAAAGCAGTTTCATTTATTTCCTTAAACACTTTGCAATACAAGAGGAGAGGAATGGGGGGAGAGGAGTGAGGGGGGAGGAGAGGGTGGAGAGGAGTGAGGGGAGAGGAGAGGGGGGAGAGGAATGGGGGGAGAGGATGAGGGAGGAGGAGAGGGTGAGAGGATGGGGGGAGAGGATTGAGGGGAGAGGAGTGAGGGGAGAGGAGTGAGGGGAGAGGAGTGGGGGAGGAGTGGGTGGAGAGGATGAGGGGGAGGATTGAGGGGGGAGAGGAGAGGGTGGAGAGGAGTGAGGGGAGAGGATTGAGGGGAGAGGATTGAGGGGAGAGGAGTGAGGGGAGAGGAGAGGGGGGAGAGGTTGGTGGAAAAACAACAAAGGAAAAACCATGTCCCATTTGATGTAAAATGATGCAAGACATTACAGTTGGTTTGATTTCTGGATGCTTAACATTCTAAACATAACGTCCTGTTTGACCAGATGTCCTTCCATTTCATCCAAATCTGCAGCAGCACACTTCATAATGAACTAGACTGTGGTCATGTAGTGTCAACTGGTCACCTTTAAACCATAATGCGTTCACACAGATCAGACTTTTATCGGCACAGTAACTGAAAAACCATGATTTCATTATTTTTACTGCCGTAGAAAATAAACATGGAATAGTGGGGGAATTAGAAACGATCGCATGTGTTTACTAACACACACAGGGCTGTAAGCAACCCCAGGATGAGACCCTAATACTTAATTACATAACACGGTAATAAAAATATGGCATTAATGAAGCGTACAAAAATAATTTCCTTAATTTGGAGGGAAACTTTCACAATTTATAAACACACTGTAACATATTAATTTCATTAGATCCGAGGTCAGATTGCAGACATTTCGTGTGTGTGTTATCCAGATTTCATCACAATTCTGTTTTCTATGGAATTAAAAATAACCGCAAAATTGAACTAAAACATATCAGTTGTATAAAAAAAAATACAGCTGGGGCAATTTACAGGGGACATGAAAGCACACCAGAGGAATTCAAATGAATGGATGTGCCGTTGATTGCATGATGCAATAGATAATATATACTGTCATATACAGTCATTCACACTCAAATGGGCTTTTAAACCCAACATGGAGCTTGGCAGGTGTCACAAAAACATTTGATGATGTAAACTATGAAGCTTTTACTTATGAGTGGATGTTATGCATAAGCATTGTTTACACATCTGACCCCGAGTACTTTGTGAAGGTTGATTTAGAACGAGGATAACGGGGATTTAATGCTTGGAAACCATTTGTTAATTAAACGGAAACAATACTGACATATCCAAAGGACAGGGAATTCTACATAAGAGGATAAGGAACACATGAGAAGACATTTTGAGATCTGACCAACAATTATAATTATAAAAAAAAAAATCTGATATTAAAAACTACATTTTAAGAAAGAAGTCAGAATTCTGAGAAAAAGTCGGGATTCTACGAAGAAAGTCGGGAATTACGAGAAGAAAAAAGTCGAATTACGAGAAGAAGAAAAAAAGTCGGAATTACGGGAAGAAAAAAAGTCGGAATTATGAGCAACAAAAATCGAGATTCTAAGAAAAAAGTCGGAATTATGAAAAAAACAAGTTCGAATTCTACGAAGAAAGTCGGGATTCTGGGTAAAAAGTCGGGATTCTAAGAAGAAAGTCGGAATTATGAAAAAAACAAGTTGTAATTCTACGAAGAGAAAGTCGGGATTCTGGGTAAAAAGTCGGAATTCTACGAAGAAAGTCGGGATTCTGGGTAAAAAGTCGGAATTCTATGAAGAATGTCGGGATTCTAAGAAGAAAGTCGGAATTATGAAAAAAACAAGTCGGAATTCTACGAAGAAAGTCGGAATTACGGGAAGAAAAAAAGTCGGAATTATGAGCAACAAAAAAGTCGGGATTCTAAGAAGAAAGTCGGAATTCTGAGAAAAATCTGAGCAAAAGTCGGAATTTTCCGTAAATCTCAGAACTCTTGCTCTTGTTGTTTCTCAGATCAGATTTTTTTAAATTACTTTTAAATCAGATCTTTAAAAAAAAAAAAAAATCACATGTGGCGCTAGTCCTCTTCTGTAAAATCCCTACTCCAACCTCATCTTTTTCAACACGAGTCATGAGGTAGAGAGGATGTGACTCTGAAGACCCTCCCAAAAAACCGTATGTTCTGCTGAAGTTACTCATCACGTTCCTACTGTAGTTTATTGCACCGTAGGAAAGGTGAGACCACCGGATGATCCTCTTCTTACTCAAGTGTTGCCGTCAGTGTTTTTACACCAGATGTTTTGACACCAGATGCTATACATTGAAAAAACACATACTTCAATACAAAGTAGTGATTATTAATGTGTGGCAATTCGATGAAATACTTCCTTATTGGGACATAAACACATCGAGAAGCAGGTCAACATTAACAACAGGAACGTTAAGAGTTGGTATTTGCTCATTTTGCATTAAACACACATGACATTAAGCATTAAGGAGAACCACATTCCTACAGTTACAGACCAGTCAGTTATCGTGGATTAAGATGACCTGCAGAAAATGTCGATCACGGCACAAGAAGTGACATGAAGTGGCCGTTTCATCAGGAATACATAAAGAAATGCAGAAACGTTTTCAAAGTGGAGTGACAATGTCAAAAAACCCTGCTGGAAGACAAAAATAAAATCCCTCGACCTTCCTCCTCCTCGTCTACAGCCTCAAAGCGTATTCTTGTTCGTTTAAAGTCGTCCACGTTGGCGCTGAATAGTGTTTCACAAGAATATAATAACAGGTGAACAGTCTCTGGTAACAAAATCAAATATAAAGGAAAAGGGAAAGTACAGTATTTAGCATGTAAGGTGTGTGTATATATATATAGTCAATTCTATCGTAATATTTTCCACTTTTAGTACAAAAAAAGAGGACTTTGTTCGTAGTGTGGGATGTAAATAAGTCGGTGGAGTGTCCATCGGGAAAAGTCTTTCACTCCGAGGTTTCACAGGAACTTGAGTCATGATTCTGTGAGGAGATTTGTCTCTTGATGGTTTCCCTTCTGTGTGAATCAGTGGGTGGAGATACAGGAAAACACAGGAAGGGAAGAAGAAGTGTGTTCAATACTGGGCGTGGAAACTCTACGGTTCGACTGATATCGGCGACTGACGCTAAATACTGCACAACTATTTTCCATGCTTATATCCTTTTATTCCAATCATAACAGTTGTTTTCCCGTTAGCAGCTTCTGTTAGCATCTTACCTCCTGTTCACACAATTTTAAGGGTGGTGTAGGGATGTCGTATTTTTGTAGGCCGACCCTGAAGGCAGCATCTCCTGGTCCAATGGGATTTCTCCATGTGATTTTGGATTATTGCAGAAAATAATCGAGTGTTTTGGCATTTATTCTCTGTCTGGAGCTTCAATACAAAGTAAAAGCCGTTTTGAAATAATGTTATATATATTTTGATTTTAACGCACTGGCCGATAGGTTCAGGATTTAAAAAGGAAAAATTGTTAATATAAATATCTTTAATTATGAGTGTTTTAAGTCACAACTGGACCTTGTCTCATATAAATGATGTCCAATGGGTAGTTGGGATTAAAAATAGGCATCTTGTGCGGTAAAATTGCTGCGTTTAATTCCCGTTTTAATGTTAAAATACATGGACTTTGGAAGAAATGCATATTTCTAAGGATTCTCTCGAAAGGGTTTAACAGCATTTACCCCAGCTATTAAGAATAGTGTCCATAAACAAAGAAAGATCTGGATTAATTGAAGTAGTTTCTTTTCTCTTGACTCAGAAGCTAACCGCTAACGTTAAGCTAAACTAGGATAATTTCGCAAATGACAATAACCGTTGTTTTCTTTCAAAAATTCAACATTAGAAATAAATACTAAACCAATAAATGCTTCTTTAAATGTATTTCATTTCATATTTCGTAGGAAGTATTCAAGGAGGCAGGTAACGGAGGGCAGTGTGCAATGCTAAGCTAACATATGCTAACCGATATCAGTCTCACCTTAGTGTAAACTCTTCAAAACGACGACATCCCGTCACGTCGTGTGTTAGATGTTTCCCGAGCGTGACATAAGAACCAGAGGATGGTGTGTGTGTGTGTGTTAATGTGTGTGTGTGTGTTTCTCAGCTCTCGTCCTCGGGGTTGTTTAGTTCCAGCAGTCGGACGTGTGTGAAAGGGAAATGGCCTCGCTTGCCTTTACACTCTCCCTCCCACTGACCGTTCACGTTGATCTTGGTCACTTTCACCATGTCTCCCACCTGTGGAGAGATAAGTCCAGGGGTACGATGAGGGTTGTACAATAATTCAAAGGTTGTATTGTCATATGCACAAAGCTGCAGTGTAGAAATGGCAATGCAATTATTCTGACCTGAGCTCCTCCTCCAACAATAAAACATATACAATAAAATAAAAGTCTACATACATGTAAATAGAATATGTACAAGACCTGAATATGAATAGCTTTGTATGTGATTCTTCCTCTCAGTTCATGCAAGAGGAACCTATCGCCCACAGTAAGAACTATATTGACGTTAAATGGATTGACAGGCAGGAACATTGTGGACTGGTTGATCGTGCCAATGACAGAAAGGTCATCAGACATCATGCAGCTGATGAACACACATTCAAAATAATATTAACACATATTATGGATTACATTTAGTTAGTTGTGCATCCATACAGACTATAACTACCTTAATAGCATGACAGCTAAGAAACTGTATCAAGGGTTCCATCTTTACCGGCAGCAGTAATACATGTAGTTTGAGTTGTGTGCTTTTGGCACGTTAAGCCCATAACCCACCATATGGCTGACATTGTTCAATGAGTGTGTGTGATGTGGACACACTGTCTTTATATCACTGTTAGACCAACAACACTATTGTTGCAGTTTACCAACTAAATAAACAAGCGCTGTTTATGTTTCTGTTCCATGAGAAAGCGTTGGACTTGGCGCTCCACTGCTAATGAATGTACAATGATACACTCACATATATCCACTGGGCCGTAAACAGAGTGTGTTCATAAAGAGGATCTCTATAGTGCCATCTCCACTGAGAGTGTGTTCATGTGTACAGCTTTCTAAAGACATGTGTGTGTGTGTGTGTGTGTGTGTGTGTGTGTGTGTTCTCACATGCATGAGTAAGCCATTAACAACCGGGACAATCTACACTGAGAACCACAAACAAAAAACAGAGGAGAGAGTGGTGCAGGGAAGCTATATTTTAGCATCTTCATGGTTCCCACCACCAACAGCCAATGGGAGTTCACCACCGCTAAGCTAAAGGCGGCTAATGTTGGGCTATAAAGGAACTACAGCACGGCGCCCCTCATCCCAATCCACCCACACCGCTGTTTCTTTACCCAAAAAATATATTGTATATTATCGGGGCTATTAATACTTTTATCGGGTTTATCGGGATGACGTCATAATTCCTAATATCGGACCGATAATTATCGTGCACCACTAAATTAAAGGTGTTGAAACGGGCTAAATCCCATAATTAAAATGCAAGCAAATTGTTTATACAGCCTGCATTTCTGCCATTATCTAAAGCAGGGTGTCCAAACTGTAATTCTAAAAGTATAACGGAAGACGGCCCACACCTGAAACATGTGCTTGTTTTATATTTGACTTCCTAAATATAGATGTAAACAGATAATATACAGTATAATTCATGTGTTAAGACCAATTTTCAAAAAATTCAAGTTTTTAAAACATTTTCTAAGAAATCTAAGTTGATAAAAAAAGCCCAATTACTTATTTTCATAACAAACTTGAAATACACCCTTTAAATGTCCCCTTTACGCTTTATGAATGATATTCAAATAATCCAACAGTACCAATATCAAGTGTTTACCCATCATGCCGCCTCCCATGCGTCAATCCCACCTCCACCTGTCTCCAATAAATACCTAACCAACCATTGCCCAACACTTCCTTCAAAGAAGGTTCATAAACGTACAAAATGACACTAAATAAAGATACTATTAAACAATTCAAATCAATAGATAGCGCCAGTAAAGCTTCATAAGAACTCTTGATCTCGAACCCGTCCTACGACTCCAATCTGCTTCGTATCAAACGGTCTTATTTCCTCGGCTCTGTTCACAAACACATCTCTGTATGTGTGAATAATCCAATGTCCAGGGAAGAAGAAAGATGCTATTACATAATTTAAATCAATAAATATCCCCAGCAAAGTTTTATAAGAACTCTTGATCGCAAGAACTACATTTGATTCGAACCCATCCTAGAACTCCAATCTGCTTCATTTCAAACGTGTCTTTTTTCTTCGTTCACAAACACCTCTCTTTATGTCTCTTCCTCAGCTGACCTTCACAGAGGCCATGAGGAATAAAGCGCGTCTGTCCATCACAGGAAGTGTCGGGGAGAACGGACGGGTTTTAACGCCCGACTGTCCGAAAGCGGTGCACGCGGGACCTCCGATCCGCCAGAGCTCCGGCCTCGCCCTCGTCTCCTCCGAACTCCCGTGAAAACCAAAAACCTCTCAAGTGCCTTAAATCCTGAAACCAGAAAAAAAAAAAAAACAATAATCACACCGCCAACAAAAACTACCAGAAACATCTTCACCACAAGAGAACCGGAAACGAGGCGAGACGGATCCGGGAAGTTGGAAACGAACGATGATTTTTTTTCTCGGAAATCTACGGAAACCAGAAAAAACAATCTAGATTTTTTTTTTTTTCTTTTTTCTTTTCGGGGATGTTTGAATTAAAATGGGAATCCAATGGGAATCCAATAGGAACCCAATGGGAATCGGGAATCCAATGGGAACCCTATGGGAATCCAATGGGAATCGGGAATCCAATGGGAACCCAATGGGAATCCAACGGGAATCGGGAATCCAATGGGAACCCAATGGGAATCCAACGGGAATCCAACGGGAATCCAATGGGAACCCTATGGGAATCCAATGGGAATCGGGAATCCAATGGGAACCCAATGGGAATCCAACGGGAATCCAACGGGAATCCAACGGGAATCCAATGGGAACCCTATGGGAATCCAATGGGAATCGGGAATCCAATGGGAATCCAATGGGAATCCAATGGGAACCCAATGGGAATCCAACGGGAATCCAATGGGAACCCAATGGGAAACGGGAATCCAATGGGAATCCAATGGGAACCCAATGGGAATCCAACGGGAATCCAATGGGAATCCAATGGGAACCCAATGGGAATCCAACGGGAATCCAACGGGAACCCTATAGGAATCCTATGGGAACCCAATGGGAATCCAACGGGAATCCAATGGGAACCCAATGGGAATCCAACGGGAATCCAATGGGAATCCAACGGGAATCCAATGGGAATCCAACGGGAACCCAATGGGAATCCAACGGGAATCCAACGGGAATCCAATGGGAATCCAATGGGAATCCAATGGAGCCATTCCCTGGTGAAGAGGAGCAGACGAGGAGGAATAATATCATGAAATATGATAAAGACCAGAAAACTGTAAACGTCTTTTTTTGGGATTGCTGTGAATCGGGAATATAAAAAAAAAAAAAAAAACTGAACTTACAATCAAGATTGTTTTCAAAACTGAAATTGCTCCACGGACTCGAGCAGAACTAGATATCAACACCGGGAGGACAGTAGCCCCGGGGAGGAGAAGAAGAAACACATTTGTACTCATAATAACACAAATCTAATGAAATTGAATATATGAGCAAACATAGGAGAAACTGTGAAGATAAGTAAATATGTATATTCAGTGAAAAAAATACTTTAGCTGTATATAGAGACGACTGTAACATGCTTGCTTTTTAAACAGATGTACATAGCAGTAGTGGACAGACGGACAGTTGTTTTTTTGTAAAATCATCTTTAAATAAGATTTTATTCATCACAATAATGAAAAACATGATGGAGTTAAAGTGTTGTGTTATTGTATTCTCTAAATGTGAAAAGGGGGTATCGACTGCCCAGATACTCTGATACCCAGATTCATTAATATATTCAACGATGAATGTTAAAGTAGCTCCACCCCCAACCCTTAAAAACAGAACACCCCCTCACTGTGTAGACCCAGAGACGCTTATGAGTATTTATAAACTTTCTGCCGTCAGAATATAACTATTTTTCTCATTCTTTAATCTATTTTTTGTACCGAGGAACTAAACTGTCTGCCTCCTGGTTTTAAATGTCCACCATGGGTGTATATCTTCATAGATGTGTGTGTGAGGCGAGAACCATGAAGGGAAGATGATCAAAAAAGGCCCGTTCGGTTCTCAATGTTATTCCAAGTGTCTGTTTCCAGAGAAAGCTACTGGTTGTTTGTTGATAATAAAGTGATTCCTTTATTGAAACACTGTGGATGTTGGGAAGCTGGACACACCGTAGCAGACAGTCCTTCCCACTGAAGTGTCCTCATCTCTTTTTATTTTTGGGACAATCTGCAATAGGATACGAGAAGCCACATCAGCAGCAGCCGGCGAAATGTTTTCCGTCTGAATCCCAAAAGGCAGAGGGAAACGGTTGGAGATATTTCAGGTCATGCCTTTGTTTGTCTGCCATCCTTTCTGTTTAGAGCTGAAGAGTACTATGGCGTCTTCTTTTTGGGTTTCAATTGTACATCTTTATTTTGATCTTTTTAAGTAAAAAAAACAAATTTTCAAACTGTGTGTTAGTGTCGTCATTTAATGGAAGTTAAAGGTGGGTAGGTAGTTTTGGAGAAACCAGCTCGAGTGGGCTAGAATTTTGAAAATCTGCCACTTCCTCACAGAGCCCCTCCTCCAACACACACTGCCTCAGCTACGGCCTTCTTCCACAGATGACATTATTTATGGGTTTGTTGTCAAAGCACTTCAGATATTCATTGCTATCGGATGTTACGAAGTGTATCTCGAGCCGGTTTCTCAAACTCACCTACCCCACCGACATATTGTCACGTGACTTTTTACTTTACTATGACTTGTTTCAGCATGCAACAAGGAGTTTAAAAAACTCCACATACTACAGAATTACTTAAAAGTTCTGGACAAACATTTTTAGAAATATTATTATTTACTTTTCTAAATGACAATTTTAGATTCTTTCATAGTGTGTCTAAAGAAATTACAAAAAGTCACAGTATAAAACCACTGTAGGAATCTTTCTGCTGCTGCTAGCAAACACTGCCATCTAGTGGATTAAAAACCAAACAAGAGAAGATCTCACTCAAATAACATTTTAATATACTATGACTTTTACACGTTTTGACTTACTATACTGAGTTTTACAAGTTGTTTGACTTCCTATACTATGATTTTACACTTTAATTTACTATAATTGGACTGTTACACTTTTTGACTAACTATACCGTGACTTTTACACGTGCGACTTGTAAGTGTTGAGCATTCCCTCCCCCACACACGGTCCTGCTAATAAGCCTAACTATATGATATTAGCAAAAGCCTCTTCGACTTTTTATTTAAATTTGTTCTAAATACTTTACCGTGACTTTCTTCAAAAGCCTCAAGCATCAATCCTTCAACTGCTGCGGCTAGCAAACACTGCCACCTAGTGGATGAAAACCAAACACACAGAAGCGGTAACATTTCTACACGTTTCGACCAACTATACCAGGGGTCGGCAACCTTTTTGATATGAAGTGCCATTTTAAAAAAAAATGTTATCGGCGTGCCAACGATCGAGAATATCAACGGGGGGGGGGGGGGGGGTGTTGAGGAGTTTGACGCTCGTCAACTATCAGCAGGAGGGCAAGGGAAGCGGGGGGAAGCAGTGTGTGGACCTGTCAGCGAACTTACATGATGTCGAATTTAACAAACACATTTAAATAATTGGTTTAAACGGCATAATAATAAGGACGATTGTCCGTTCTGTGATTCTCCAGAACACACATGTTATGATATTAGGGTCCGCAGAGTGAGATGAGATCGCTGTCCCTTTAAGAGAGAGAGAGGGGTGTGGCGTGTGTGTGCGTGGTGCGTGTGCGTGTGCGTGTGTGTGTGTGTGTGTGTGTGTGGATGGTAGAGCGACAGTGAGGGAGCGTGTGGTATGTTTCTGGAAGTGAAACGAGGCAGCAGAGAAACAGAGGTCTGTATTGTGAAACAGAAGAACAGCTAAATAAATGCAACGGCCTCCCAAGAAGAGCTCGCCTCTCTCCAGTCATTTAAGCTAAAGTGGGTATTGAACCTGAAGCTTGTTGCTTCTGCCCTCTTCCACTACGGTGTGGGAGCCGACAGGAAAGTTCAACACACAGATGGCCAGTCCGCCCCTTTGTAGCATATTATTTCAATGAGAGATGAGCAGATCGCCACTGGGCTTTCAACTAAATACACAGCCACGCAAAAACTGCGGCATTTGTACAGCTCTTTATGGCTACTGCAGTTAGTGCAGTGCTTTCCTCTCTGTGGTGAAACGATCAGCACCACGGAGGAAAGCGGCAGAAAGTCACCTGGAGTTAAAGAGAGCGGGGCTGCGCTGCGTGCATGGCTTCCCTGCTGCGGGGAACGTGGGAGACGCACTCTGGCGGCGGTCTCGTTCAGGATCCGAAATACAATTTAAATATTTTTGCACAATTATTCCACTTATTCCTAGCGTGCCACTGGTTACGGTGCCGCGTGCCAAGGCTGGCACGCGTGCCAGGGGTTGCCGACCCCTGAACTATACTATGACTTACTATATTACGACCATTACACTTTTTGACTTACTAAACTAAGACTTTTGGACATACTATAATGGCATACATCTTTTCGACACCATTACTTTGACCAAGGTACAAAGCCACTGCATTAAATCTCGACCAGAAGCAGTACTCCTTCAAACACTGCCACCTAGTGGATGAAAACCAAACACACAGAAGCGGTAACATTTCTACACTTTTCGACCAACTATACTATGACTTTTGACTTAATATACTATGACTTTTACACGTACTATACTGTGACTTACTATATTACGACCATTACACTTTTTGACTTACTAAACTAAGACTTTTGGACATACTATAATGGCATACATCTTTTCGACACCATTACTTTGACCAAGGTACAAAGCCACTGCATTAAATCTCGACCAGAAGCAGTACTCCTTCAAACACTGCCCTCTAGTGGATGAAAACCAAACCACACACAGAAGAAAACACCTCGGTAACATTTTACATTTTGAAGTTTAATGTTATTTCCATGCTGTGTTTCAGTAAGTATACAGATGGTACTTGTGGCTCCGGTGAGAATATCCAGTAGTACAAATCAGATTCACGTTACACATACCGAACAGAAGGAAGAGATGAGGAGGAGGAAGAGGAGGGACGAAGAGTCAGGGAGGGGGGGGGGGGATGAAGTACAGCAGGCCTCTTATTTCCCAAACTTTTTTTTTTTTTAAAACAATAGGGTGCCAATGCAAAACTGCATTTACATTACAATCAAGAGTGTTGAGCATTCCCCTCCCCCACACACACGTTCCTGCTAATAAGCCATTGCCTAGCTATCTGATATTAGCAAAAGCCTCGCAGCAGAACACTTGGACGAGAACAGAAGATGTTGTTTAACCGGAAAAAGGGGGACATTATGTTTGTTATTAAAAAAAATAAGAAGTATTGATGTGTTGAAGGAGCAGGTACGTAAAGAGGGCACTTCAAAGCTTTAACACATCCCTTTAAATGTTTTCCCACCACCGACACTTTATTTCCAAACCGCAATTGGACAGTATATTGTTCATAAACACACACACAAAAACAAAACAAGCTTAACCGCAAAGTCTTTAAATAACTCGTGTGTTACGGATACAGGCGAGCGTACTTGGCAACATGATAACGGCAAAGAAAAACAGTAAAAGAGGACTTAAAGGGTACAGGCTTGCAAATATGAGTCGTCGAAAAACAAGGTAAACCTCCCGGGGTGAAGGGGGGGGGGGTTCAGACATGACATGCATAGGGGGAGAAAGATGGAGGGGGAGGAGGAGGAGGCTTCTTGTTGTCCCGTCTCACTGAGTCTCTTCCTCGGGGTTTTGCGTTGCTTCTGTGCTCGCTTCCTCGCCTGAGAGACAACGACAGAAACAAACCGTGTCATTGATGTTTGTTTAATCAGAGGCGGAAGAAGCACACAGATTATTGACCGAGGAAGAGTCGCAATACGTTAAGGTGAAAATACTGCGTTGAAAGTAAGAATCCTACATTTAAGTAAAAGTACAGAATATACATTTTAAGAAGTCATTCTGCAGTAAATGTCTTCCATTTTTGTACCTTAAACATTTTGACCACTAGTTTATTTTCTGGTTAAAAGTGATGAAGATGTTTAAAAAATGCTCAGAGTTATTTCAAACATTATTCATTCAGCTCATTTGTTTAAAAGTAAATACACGACAGTTTGTAGTACATCGCTCTAAAATGATCCTGAAGCAGACATCCAGTGTGAACAAGCGGTTAGCGGTTAGCTGGGAGGCTCGGCTGTGTTTCGGGGGTAAAAAGTGAACCTGTAGTTTCTAATAAAGGTTTTCCATGGAGACAGCACAGCCATCCGTGTGATTAGAGTGAAGAGGCACGAAGAACAAAAAGCCCCGAGAACCCGTTGTGATTAAAATAGAAAAGAGTGACTCGTTAGAGCCGCGGCTAACAGAGACGTGAGAAACATGCTGTTACTGCACTTCAGCCGACACACACACACACACACACACACACACACACACACACACACACACACACCCACACACACACACACACACACACACACACACACACACACACACACACACACACACACACACACACACACACACACACACACACACACACACACACACACACACACACACACACACACACACACACAACACACACACACAGTGTGGTGGAAGGTGTCCGCAAGTGCTGTGAGTCTAAATGTAATATTGGATTCACTATCGTTTAAAAAAAAGACGACATTCTGCTGATGTTCAGGTGTATATCAGATTATATAGATCTGCTCATCTCTCATCGAAATAATATGCTACAAAGGGGCGGACTGGCCATCTGTGTGTTGAACTTTCCTGTCGGCTCCCAGACCGTAGTCGAGGAAACGGGGGGGACGACTCTCTGTCGTCTCCCAGGGCAGAAACAACACGCTTCAGGTTTAACCCACTTTAGCTTAAATGACTGGAGAGAGGCGAGCTCTTCTTGGGAGGCCGTATATCAGTATGTAGTGTCTCTACTTTAAAGAGTCCTCTCCTGCTGATGTTCAGGTGTATATCAGTATGTAGTGTCTCTACTTTAAAGAGTCCTCTCCTGCTGATGTTCAGGTGTATATCAGTATGTAGTGTCTCTACTTTAAAGAGTCCTCTCCTGCTGATGTTCAGGTGTATATCAGTATGTAGTGTCTCTACTTTAAAGAGTCCTCTCCTGCTGATGTTCAGGTGTATATCAGTATGTAGTGTCTCTACTTAAAGAGTCCTCTCCTGCTGATGTTCAGCTGTATATCAGTATGTAGTGTCTCTACTTTAAAGAGTCCTCTCCTGCTGATGTTCAGGTCATTTGATCTGTGGGTAAACCTAAAGAACAAGGCAGCAGTGAGGAAGGGAGAAAGCAGTCCTTAAGAATCTACTGACCAGAGAGAGGAGTTGGAGAAAGACCCGATGAGGGGAAATGTTAGAGGAAAAGTTAGGTCGTTTTTGTGTCTGGAGTTGTGTTGGGATTTAAAGACGTATAAGGCATCCAGAGGCCGACTTTAGGAAACATATGAGCTCTGGATCTAAGGGCCCAAAGTCTCTGACAAATCAAGAAACGATTGGGATTTTAACAAAAGAAAATGTATGTTTTTTTGCAAATTGGTAAGTGATTGAAAGCGCTGTACGGACGTGTTCAGGTTCAAGACAAGGGTTTTTAAATAAGAATAATTGGTAATCAACATATCAGGTAATGTGTTTGGTTGATGGTAGATGTTTGACTTCTGACATTGTTTGATATAACTGCAAGTATTGGTTAGTAAGCAATGATTGAGACCTATTCTCTAGTTTGGGGTGAAATAAGCCTTTCTTCTCGCTGCTGTTCTGCATCAGCAGCTTAAAGTGTTTTCTTAATTGTTTTATAATAAATTAGCTGTGAATGGAAATAACAACACAAAAAATGTTATATAGATTTGATATCAATATCGTGAAATGAGACGTCATAGTTTTGAATATCTTAATAAGTGCCTTTTCCTGATTTAAAAGGCTGTAACATACCAAACGGTTCTAGCTGTTAGCGGCTTAGTAATTGTGTAAGTATTCTGTCCAACAATATCATCACTCTTAGAGCCATTTTACTATGGATTATAATTACAATATAATTAAGGATTAAATCTACATACGTTGTTTATTACAATAGGATTCAATATAAAGTCTTTCTGCTATCATTTGAATATGCGCTGTTGCTTTAATGACAGGAAATGACATGAACGCCCATATATGGCAGTCTGACTGGCTTGCAAAATAAATATAAATAACAAAGTGATGCAATGGAACCGCCATCTACGGATTTCTTAGTAAAGTAATTTAAGTTTTTTTCCACACACATCGCCCAGTAGCTGCTGCATATCATACGAGTGTTTTTCCTCTCACCATCTCCCTGCACGTCTGAGGTCCATAGTGTCAAGTTGTCACGTAGCAACTGCATGATAAGTGTTGAGTCCTTGTAGCTGTCCTCGTTCAGCGAGTCCAGCTCTGCGATCGCATTGTCGAACGCTTCCTTCGCCAACCTGAGAGGGAAAAGGACGCACCGTGAGGAAAAAATATCACTGGTCACCGGCTTGAGCTTCAATCTCAGGATCCATGAATGTCTGATCCTCTCGAGAATGGAAGTAGTCAAAACAAAGAGAGAATTTGTTGGTTTTTTCCTCAAATTTCTGACTTTTTCCCTCAAATTTCTGACTTTTTCTCAAATTTCCCTCAAAATTCTGACTTTTTCACAAAATTCTGACTTTTCCTCAAAATTCTCTCAAATTTCTGACTTTTCCTCAAAATTCTGACTTTTTCACAAAATTCTAACTTTTTCTCAAAATCCTGACTTTTTCTCAAATTTCCCTCAAAATTCTGACTTTTTCACAAAATTCTGACTTTTCCTCAAAATTCTCTCAAATTTCTGACTTTCCTCAAAATTCTGACTTTTTCACAAAATTCTAACTTTTTCTCAAAATCCTGACTTTTTCTCAAAAGTCTCTCAAATTTCTGACTTTGTTCAAAATTCTGACTTTTTTAAATTTCCCTCAATTTTGACTTTTTCTCAAAATTCTGACTTTTTCTCAAAAGTCTCGCAAATTTCTGACTTTCTGTTCAAAATTCTGACTTTTTCTCAAATGTGAGGGATAGAGACACAGCAGGAAGGAAAATGTGAGGAGATGTGGATTTATTTGAACAAAATGGGTGAAAATAGCAAACCGAGTAGTTTGGGAATGATTAGTTCCTGATCAATTGAGTCAGAATTCATCGGGTTTTCAACTGTGTGCTGTAAACTCATGGTTTGTGCTGGGTGTATGAGGGTTCAATTAATGGGGTTCAGTTTATGTGAGTGTGACTTTAAAACCCTCCGGTATCATTCGATTGGAAATTAGTCATTCGAGACAAAAATGTCCACTGCAAAATGCTTTGATAAAAACATTATATTAAAAGGTTTTTCTCACAACTTTTTTGGGTTCAATCTTTAAAGCAACTTCCGGCCTAATAGAAAATATCAAAGATGTAATAATTTTCAGGATTTTAACCCTTTAAATGCCATTTTGAAAACATGAAACTGCTGTTTTTTTCATGATGAAAACAGAGAAAATGAGTTATTTCCCAAAAAATATATATCTGGGGACTGGCTCTTTTTTTAATCACAGTCTTGGATATGTCAAAGATTAGCAACAACATTGATTTTGGTCGATAATTAGTTTTTGCACAGAATCAGATTAAACAAAAAACTCACACATTAGCCACTCGTGTCCCATCCACTCCCATTATAACCACATCTTTTGATCTCTCCGCCATACCGGTATAAAATCATGCATTTTGTAATGTCAGGGTTTCATATTGGAGGAAAATAGTTCAATGTGTCCTTTTTACTGTAAAAACCAGATGTGACATTTTACCATTGAATTACATGCTTGTCATTTCTTGGTTTCTTTGCCTGTTGTATAATGGGGCCCTGCCAGCCATTGGAATACATGTATGCAACTAATATGATGTAGGTGTGTTGGTATGGATGTGGAAGAGTGGTATCAGCTGAGAAATGTTTGTGTGTGTCTGAATGTACAGTGTGTGTGTGTGTGCGCACAGAGACAACAATATACAGTAGATTTGGTTTACAGCAAGTCGCAGTTTTCGCCTCATATCTTTATTTCTTTCTCTCTCTCTCCCTCATTCCCAAACTCATACACACTCTTACATATTAAACCTCCTTATACCTTGTGTATGTGTGAGTGATTGTGTGTGAGAATGAGACAGGAGTAAGTGTGCTCTCATGGCGTTTTGTTTTTCATTTGTGCTGTTTCATGTGTCTTTGAGGTAAACAGATGTACGATCTTGACCCAGCTTGACCTCGATGTTTTGAATTGTTTGAACTTCAAAGTCCTTTGATAATGTCTCTTTAGCAAACAGACATACACAGCCATACATACACTCCTTGAAGTAAATAAAAACACCTGGCTGCAAAGCCAAAGCTTCAAATATGTGTCGTTTGGCTGGATGGTCATTTCATTCCTGTGATACGCAGTAAGATGAAGAGGAGCTTCTCTGTGGGACAAGAGGTCTCATGCAGCCCGTAACTTCAGCTGCAGGACTCATCCTCTGTAACAGAAACACCCTGAGAAGGAGAATCTGGTGTGGATCTGAACTGTGCTTGAAAGGAGTCAGCACAAGGATAAAACACTTTTTTGCCAAACAGTTCATTTATCAGATGGGGGCCGAGAAGAAGGAACAATTCTGCCCCGAATCCCACGTTGATACAGAGGAATCGATCCTTTGCTGAGGAGGTTGAGGAGCTGCTGAGGAACAACAAGATGGTGATGAGGTTGAGATGTATGAAGGACTACAAAACCTTTTGGATGAAAAAAAGCCTGATGTTCACTAAAGTGCTTAGTGATCCCCTCCTCAATCACACCACAAAGGGGATGATAGCACCAGAGATTGCCACAGGAGTAACAAGAATATTCGTTGCACCGCCACGTGAAGCCATGCTTAGAGAAATGATCAGATGTTTGCGGTGGAGTCTGATCGTTCTTCGTCTGACCCTTCCCCTGAAAGTGGAGAGGACACAGAGGATCCCATACCGTAGCTGCGCTACATTCCTCTGCACTATCCTATCCAATGTTTGCGCAAACATCTGTGGCATCAACATCCCTCCACTTTGCCACCGAACGTCCCCCATGCAGGTGTGTCATGTCGACAATACTGCTGATGATCTCAGGGGTAAAGAATACATCAAAGACGGATTCCACGTCATGAATTCTTATTTATGCCACTCGTAATGGCATAACGCGTGGGCCCTGAACCCAAACCTCTGGCAGCAGGAATGTAGCGCAACGTTTCCTCGTGAGAGGGAAATCAGATATACCACTGCCATGACGGACACGATCCTCCGGATAGGATAGTGCAGAGGAATGTAGCTGTGCTACATTCCTCTGCACTATCCTATCCGTAATGGCATAACGCGTGGGCCCTGAAACCAAACCTCTGGCAGCAGAAATGTAGCGCAGCGTTTCCTCGTGAGAGGGAAATCAGATTTGAAAATGTTTTGATGTCCACCCACTGCCATGATGGACACGATCCTCCGGATAGGATAGTGCAGAGGAATGTAGCGCAGCGACGGGATGGGATCCTCTGTGTCCTCTCCACTTCCAGGGGAAGGGTCGGACGAAGAAGGATCAGACTCCACTACAAACTCCACATCAGATTCTCCTTCTCATGTTTGGCAAAAAAGTGTTTTATCTTTGTGCCGACTCCTTTCAAGCACAGTTCAGATCCACACCAGATTCTCCTTCTCAGGGTGTTTTTGTTTCAGAGGATGAGTCCTGCAGCTGAAGTTAGGGGCTGCATGAGACCTCTTGTCCCACAGAGAAGCTCCTCTTCATCTGACTGCTTGTTGCGTATCACAGGAATGAAATGACCAGCCAGCCAAACTACACATATTGAGGCTTTGGCTTTGCAGCCAGGTGTTTTTATTTACTTCAAGGAGTGTATGTATCGCTGTGTATGTCTGCTTGACATTATCAAAGGACTTTGAAGTTCAAACAATTCAAAACATCGAGATCAAGCTGGGTCAAGATCATACATCTGTTTACCTCAAAGACACATGAAACGGCACAAATGAAAAACAAAACGCCATGAGAGCACACTTACTCCTGTCTCATTCTCACACACAATCACTCACACACAAGGTATAAGAAGGTTTAATATGTAAGAGTGTGTATGAGTTTGGGAATGAGAGAAAAAGAAAGAAAGATATGAGGTGAAAACTGTGACTTGCTGTAAACCAAATCCACACACACACACACGGCTGGCAGGGCCCCATTATACAACAGGCAAAGAAACCAAGAAATGACAAGCATGTGATTCAATGGTAAAATGTCACATCTGGTTTTTACAGTAAAAAGGACACATTGAACTATTTTCCTCCAATATGAAACCCTGACTTTACAAAATGCATGATTTTATACCGGTATGGCGGAGAGATCAAAAGATGTGGTTATAATGGGAGTGGATGGGACATTGTTGTCCGCGAGTGGCTAATGTGAGTTTTTTGTTTAATCTGATTCTGTGCAAAAACTAATAATCAACCAAAATCAATGTTGTTGCTAATCTTTGACATATCCAAGACTGTGATAAAAAAAAATCCGACCCCCCCCCAACATTTATCATATGGAAAAGAACTGCCTTTTTGTGCATGTTTTTCATAGAAAACGCAAATTCATGTTTTCAAACTGGCAGTTCAAGGGTTAAAATCCTGAACATAATTTAACATTTGGTATTTTTGATCAGGACTGAAGTTGATTGAAAGATTTAACCCCAAAAAGTTTTTTAAAATATTAATCTGTTGTCATTTTAGAGCAGTTTTTGGAAGTGGACATTTTGGTCTCGAATGACTAATTTGCGTAGTCGATTTGTTACACAGTGAATTAAAGACCGATTTCAGGCCATCAGGCCATTTGCACCAAGACAACCAAAGTTACTGCAAAATGAAAAGTGAAAAATGACCCATATGGACAAAAACGTCCACAGTGACCGGAGGGTTAAATCTGGGTGGAGATTCGAGGGGTTTATTGATGTGTTATAAATAGAGGGGATAAATAAATTAGCGTCATTGAGATTGAGGAATCAGGAGTGGCCACTAGTAAGTGTGATTATTATATTGAATGTGATTTAATGTGTATGGGATATGTGTGATCCTAATTGTTGTAGTCCTTTCCGTCCATCTTGATTCCACCCATACTGTCGGGGGAAAGACGGTACATGAGGAAAAGCTTTCAGCGATTAATCCCAATATGTCTTGTTTGTTCCATTTCTAAACGCTTGGCTACGTAAAAGTGTTTAAAATAATAAAATGTATTATTATGTTCTGCTGGCACTGGGAGAGCTTCAGTGGGAAATAGGGCAGAGGAGCTTTAATTGCAAAATCTGAATTAAGTTATAATCAGAACGCTTTAATCACAGTTGCTCCATTTTAGAATTAAAACAAAAATACAATTCTAAATACATTTAAAAATATTTAACGCTACCAGCAGGTGTTAAACAAAAAGGCCAAAATAGGTTAAAAAAGGTCACAGTTTTGAACACCTACTTGCAGGCGCGGTCCGGCGAGTTGAGGATTTCGTAATAGAAAACTGAGAAGTTGAGGGCCAGTCCGAGGCGGATGGGGTTCGTTGAAGGGAGCTCGATCATTGCGATGTCGCTCGCAGCTTTGTACGCAACCAAACTGTTCTCTGCTGCCTCCTTCCTGTCGTTACCGGTGGCAAACTCTGCCAGGTACCTGTGGTAATCTCCCTTCCTGAGAAACACAACAGAACCATCAACAAACCGAGAGGGCAACAGTACACACATCCTTTACTCAAGTAGAAGTACAGATACTCGTGTTTAAAAATACTCTGGTGAAAGTAGAAGTACTGACTAAACTTCTTTCCTCAAGTGAAAGTAAAGAGGCTTTGAAGTGTACTTCAGTAAAAAGTACCCATAGCTAGCAGCTGTTTTAAAGAGTACCTGACCTCCCTTTATATTAATAGATCAATAATGTCATTGTTAGCTAATGAATGTTTCCATGCTGAACAACGGCAACATGACAACGTTTCCATTGGTCCCTCTTCTTTAGAGAAGACCAGGAAATGATGGATACACGGATCGTGTTCAAACCAATAGGCACGCAATGACTCTAAAGAATAATGACCACGCCACCAAACACACATTCAGACTAAAGGAACCAGCTGTTTGGGAAATGAGAGAAGTAGAAAGTACAGGTATTTGAGTTCAACATGTAAGAAGTAGAAAGTACAGGTATTTGAGTTCAACATGTAAGAAGTAGAAAGTACAGGTATTTGAGTTCAACATGTAAGAAGTCGTCGAAAAATAAGTAGTGGAGTAAAGTACTGATACCAGAAACATGTACTTCAGTATAATGAAGTTTATGTACCCCTTCCCACCTGCAGTACTGAAATAAAAGTCCACTAGTATACTGTTTTAGATAAGAGCATGAAGTGTTGCACCCCTACAGCACACACACACAGGTTTTACGGCAGCACATAAAAAGCTCAGTGAAACAAGAGATAATTCATTATAGCGATGGTGTGAGATTCTTAGAGGCGGTGCTCATAATTCAGCAGCAGTTAGTTAATACAAGGTGTGGAAGTAATAATAAATGAGGTTTAACCAGCGGGAAACACACTCTTCTGTATATATTAAATTAAATACGTACATTTTGTAGTAGAAAACCTTAGATTCTCCCGACTGTGCGGCTTGGATGAGATGTTTGTCCAGTACGTCCAGGATGTCGTTGCAGATTGACTTCAGCTCCTTCTCCACCTGCACAACAACAACACCGGTTACTTTTCGGCATGGCTACGCAGAAGGAGCTTTAAACTGTAGGGAAATGTTAGCTATCGTTTGTTTATTGATCTTGTGTTTTATATATATGTTGACTAACCCAATTTACTGTTGTTGTGACAGTTGATCAATGGGGACTGTCCACGACACTATAAACTAAATAAACTCCTGGTGCTAGAACCCAGTTGTGTTAATAACGAACAGTTTCTGACCGTTTTCCTGTATTCCTTGATCATCTTTAGTTTGTCCTCTCCTCCTTTGTTCTCCTCCTTCTGCTCCAGGCTGCTGATTATCCTCCACGAAGCTCTTCTGGCTCCGATCACGTTCTTATAGGCGACCGAAAGCAGATTCCTCTCCTCCACCGACAGCTCCACGTCCAAGCTGGCCACGTTCTTCATCGACTCCACCATTTCTACAAACACAGGGGGAACAGATTCAATAATAAGTTAAAGGTCACCTATCGTGCTACTTTTAGGCAATAGCACAGGTCTCAGATATATAAACATGTCTATGAAGTGTTTTGCTCCAAACACCAAACAGATCATTCTAGCCATGCCTCATATCCCTCTATTTCACTTCCTGTTTCTAAAGTGCTGATTTGGGGATAAAGCTTTAAAGAGGAGGGGTCTGAGCTCATGCGAGACCCGGCAGCTACCGTCTAAACTAAATGCTGCCGTGATGAAACGCCATATCATGGATTATCAAGGATCTGAAACAGTCTGGAGCTCAAAGGCTTTCTCTCTTGCCGGTTATACCACAAGGTGAGTTCCTTTTTACTTCCTGCTTCTTCACACACATGCTCTCCAGTACAGGTTAGCTCTGAGTGTTAGCGATGCTAATGTAAACACCGACCATATTACGTCCAAAACAGTCGGGCATTGTTTCTGATAGCAACGTTTCTGATTGGGCCGTGGGTCCACATTTCAGATGTTACGTCATATCGGACGCAAATCTGGAGCAGCTCCGTTGTTCCCCGTTTTTAGAGATTTGGGTACGGAGGAAAAAAGAGAGGGTTTATGTTCTGACGCTGCGTGAGTTCCCCGACACACCGGGGACACATGTTGATGTAGAGAAGACATCAAAAAGTGCATTTTGCATGATAGGTCCCCTTTAAATGTATATAGCGCCTTTCAGAGGACCCAAGGTTGCTTTAAAGAAAAACAGGAGTAAAATTAATTCGTACATTAGCTACAGTGTAGATATTAGGGATGGGAATGATTAATCAAATATTCGAAAGGATTCAGGTATTCGAATATGAGTTATGAATACTTTTTTTTAATGGGATGGGTGCCTAAGTTGATTATATATTATCAAATGGATTAATTAAATGTATACGACGGAGAAATAAAAATATCAAAGATAAGTTGGTTTGATTTCTATATGTATTTGATTATTTTTTTATTATTAAAAAAGGTTTTTAGGATACGGAAATTCGGTCAACAGTTTTTTTGGGGGTTGAATATTCGAATATAAAATGTGCTTTCAAATTCCCATCCCTAGTAGATATGTCAATTAAAAACTGAAGTCACAGTCTCCTCCAAAAGAGCGACATGAATATATAAATAGGACATAAAACAAATAAAATAGAATATAAATAGTGCAAGAAGAGTCTATATATAGGGGTGCACATAATTTTCTTAGCGAGTTACTCAAATGAGTACCAGGAGACAATGTTTGCTACTCAGGGCTGCCCATGCAAAGTTCTGTGTTCAGCCCCACAGTTTTGGGGGACGGGTGTTGTGGTATTGAACGTCGACGGGAGGGGTGGAGGTGGGCGCTGGTGGAGCACGCGTGTGGAACTCGTGCCGGAACTCGTGGCACAGATCCGTTGTACACACCGACGTTAACAGCAGCCCCGTCTGTGCGCACGGCGACCGGCTCTGTCGTCCAGCGATCCCAGCGCCTTCTGGAAATGCTTCACAAGTCCGCCGGTACGCAAATGCGCCAAGTGACAGTACGCATTTCAGATGTTTGCCGCGCATGCGTACCTGTCATGAGTTAGTCGTGAGGTGAGATCAACACGAGGGCCACAGAAGAACCACGGCACTAACAGTAGTAGCTAAACACGAAAAAGGTGTCTCAATATAAATCTGGTGGGATTCTTTTCGGAGTATTGAAGATCGGTTCCCCGACATCGGAACGTGCGCTATGAGCAGGGGCGTGCTAGTGGGTGCATATTCATTTCTCAATTTGTTTATTATTGTATTTAATTAACTAGTTAATCATTCCACATGGTGCAGCCCTATTGCAGTTTGTATTCATCCACATGGTTCAGTTTTCCTCCTGCAACAACTGTTAAATGTTTTGACCTCGATCATTTATCATCGAGTGGGGGGGGGGTCTCAGAATTTGCACTCGTAAACCCTCTAATCCCGCTGACAGGTGACACCATTCTCCACCACTGACATAATCTACCTTCAGACCCCCGACACTAAACATAGAGCAGATACTTGGCAGGGCTCATAGCTGGGATGCATTGTTCCTATTTTTAAAAAGAAGGTACAGTAAAGTTCCTGACCCCTGAAGCATTGTGGGGCATTTTTTACGTATGGGTCACAGTTTAAAGTATACGGCATTATTGTTTTAAATCTTTATAAACCAATCACATTTACAGTATTGGTGTGAATGCAGATGCCATCTCAAACCCAAACTATGTGAATGTCTCAGAGCACCACAGCTACCAAAAGAGCCCTTTTTTACCCTTTTGTCACAAAACATATTCGATAACACAGCATGCTAATTAGCTAACACATCTAAGTGGGCAGAGCTTATATCGATTAGACTTATGGTGCACGTTTGTTTTTTGTTCAAAAATTGCATCTTCATAGGTGGCGCTAGTGAGCACATTAAATGAAATCTGACCCATTCACTGCACTCACATGAAATGACCGCCAGTCCTGTCGTCCGTGCTAAATGTTTAATATATATAGAGATAGATAGATAGATAGATAGATAGATAGATATATATATATATTAGTGGTGCACGATAATTATCGGTCCGATATTAGGAATTATGACGTCATCCCGATAAAAGTATTAATAGCCCCGATAATATACAATATATTTTTTGGGTAAAGATACTGCGGTGTGGGTGGATTGGGATGAGGGGCGCTTGTTTTTCACTCGGCTCCTCCCGTGTTGCCAGTACTGTGGTATTAGTGGTTTAGGAAGAGGGGAGTCACAGATCCAGCGCTCCCTAACTCACGCCTGGCTGTGACGTAAATGGTGTGCGGCCGTGAAGCCAGGACAGTAAACATGTCGTCGGTAGTATGAGACTCAAAGTTTCAGAGTTAGATAGTTCGCTTGCTATTTGGATTAACAAATGCAAAAGTTCCAGGGAACAAGGCAACGAGCTAGAATACTTCCAACCTGATCACCTGAAACATCGCCATCGCTACGACGGTGTGTTCAAAGCGCACGAAGACGCCTGCGCTGCTAAACTAGCGAATCCAAAGCCAGCTGCAAAGGCACCGGGGCTTTCACCTATCCACGAGGCTTTTGAAAAAGCAAAGAACTTTCTTTGGGAAAATAAATATGGTCACTTTGAAGAGTCAAAACTGTTCTTGGCTTTGTTTTGTTCATAGTAGTAATGCTCATGTCATTTGATCACTACTAGTCTCTTTTTACCACCAGGTGCAAAAACTACAGGTACATTTAATATATATATATATTATTATCGGTATCGGTCTTGAGAAGCAGGAAGTTATCGGTATCGGTTTCAAAAAACCAATATCGTGCATCCCTAATATACATACACACAACAAATTGGGTGCGTTGCATCCGTGAACCTACTGATAACCATAAAGGTAAGCCGGCACTGTAGTCAGTAAAAGCAAAGGAATCCATACACAAAGAATTAAACTCTATTTACAGAGGTGCGAAGTAACTAAGTACAAGGTCTACTTCTACTCAAGTACAAGATCTGAGTACTTCTACTTTTACTCAAGTACAAGATCTGAGTACTTCTACTTTTATTCAACAAGATCTGAGTACTTCTACTTTTACTCAAGTACTAGATCTGAGTACTTCTACATTTACTCAAGTACAAGATCTGAGTACTTCTACTTTTATTCAACAAGATCTGAGTACTTCTACTCAAGTACAAGATCTGAGTACTTCTATTTTTACTCAAGTACTAGATCCGAGTACTTCTTCCACTTGTCTATTTAATATTTGACTTTTTTAGGATTCATCCATGGTTAGTTTTGTGTCGCCTCAAACTCTAAGATAAAAGGTGTTTCTTTGAAATACTTATTAGTATCTATTAATAGCCGTCATTTAATTAAAAGTTGTTTTCTATCAGAGCTGAACGGACGGCCTCCTCCCTGGTTATTAATGGCACTTTGTGAAACAGCACTTCCTGCTTCGGTTCATGAAGGGTTTAAAGCTGAGAGGTTTCTGTCATCAGTGTTTTATTAAAGTAGAGCCCAAGCTTTAACTCTTATGCACACATGAATCACCTGTGGACACTTATGGGATACAGGGAGCCGGGCCAGGACAATGCGATGCGTCCGCTGCTTAGACATCTCAAGGTGATTCGGTACGATGGGGAGTGCAGGAGCGAACTATGCCCTGAAGGAGCTGCTAATTACAGAACGACCCGTTTCCCTGGGGATGAACAGAAACACCAGGGGAGATATTTAACCAAATTACAAGGAGCTGTTTGAGGACATGTAGAAGGAGAATTAACATTAGTGTGCAGACACAGATATTAAAGATAGGTGTTGGTTCATGTTCTGTGTATTAGGGCTGCTGTACCATTTGGGGAAATAATCTAATTGCGATTTTTCTGACAGATATTGCGATTTGTTTCTAAGCGACCCAACGGAAGTTTATTGTAAAATGCGGCCATATCACTGGCTAGGAAGGTCGCATCAACGTGCTCCGTCTCTAGCACCCCCGCAGAGACGGGTGAAAGAACTAAACTTACATGAATCTTCCGTTGGGTTGCTTTAAAGTCAAGCTTCAGTTTAAGATGCACCCTGTAATAGAAACATGTGATGGAGCATTGCTAACAGCGTTTCCGTCATTTGACGCCCTTATTCAGCTCGGGACGCCCTGAACGCGAGCCGAGGGCGTCCAAAAATATTAATAACTCGAGAGAAGATCGAGAGTTTTTATCGCTTGAAATGACGAAAAGGAAAAAGGGCAAGGACGTCGCTCTGTTGGACGGGCAAAGGAGTCTGGTGGGATTACTTTCGGAGTATTGAAGATCGTTTCCCCGACATCGACGGTGCCTGCTACAGGACAACACGGAACGTGCGCGATTTGGATGCGATGAGCGGGGGGGTTTTAGTGGCGCACCCGCGTGAGCTGCGAGCACCGGAGCCTCGCAGCGGCGAGACTGAGGCTCCGTGGTAAACTGTGGTAACATGAAGAGCCGTTTAAGAGCCGAAACAGCCGGCGCATTAAGAGAGCCGAGCCAAATGATCCGGCTCACTAACGTAAAAAGACAGTATCTATAAGGGACGGCTCGAGTCAAAATTCAAAACACCTCTCGGGGTGAGACGCCCTCTCAGCGCTGGTCTGACGGAAACACTGATTACTAACCTGACTCAGATGCTTCACCAAAGCATCTAGGAAAGCTCCATTGGAAGCCATTTGGAAAGGGAAGGCACTTTCAAAGATATACGTGGCAGGTGATTGGATCAATCTGTCTATCACCTATCATGGGCCACTTCTGATTGGTTAACAATGGCTGGTACATGTGGAGCACAGCCCTTCTGATTGGTTTGGATGACTGACACACAAGAAGAAAAAATATGGCAGACTTTACGATTTGATAATTGCATCATTTAAAATCGATTACTCGTTCAGCCTTACTGTGTATGCCAATATGTATTCCTCCCTCCATAAAAATGCAATCACACACTAGGGCTGTACCCGAATATTCGACTATTCTAATATTCGTTCGTTGGCCAACTATTCGGGTTTCAATTTCATTATTCGGATATTCGTTTTTTTATTTTTTTTCCAAAAATTTTTTTTTCCCCTAAATGTATGCTATCAATAAAGGCGAATTTCCATATTCTTATACTATATTTATACTTTTGAATTGCACTGTTAAAATGCGGAAATATATACAATCTCAGCCTGTGCTCCTGACATCGTGTTCACTCACAGTCACGAACGCAAACGGCACGCTTCTCCTTGCTTCACCTCGCTTCACACACCTGAACACAAAATGCCGAAGACTCCAGCTGTGTGGGACCATTTTAAATTGGACGACGGTAAGAAGAAGGCAGTGTGGCCAAATATGCGACAAGAAACTGGCCGGTGGCACAACAACTCTGAAAAGTCACCGGATGCTGTAAGTACTAGCCTAGCTTAGCTTAGCTGTTGTCAAGTTGCCATGATGAAGCTGCGTTATCCGCCGTTTAAACAGTAACGTTACACATGATAAATCGTGCTCTTACTATCCTTGGAAAATAGTTGCAAGCAAGCAACCGAATTGTTTTTTTATATTAGTTTTTCAATTTTATCCGAATAGTGAAAATAATAGGAGCGATGTGGGAACATCTGGGGCTAAGGCAATTATTGGCATACAGTTCGTTCATTTATTTTTCGTTCTTCATTTATTTAAATACCGTTTACTGTTTACGCCTATATCCCCCGGCGCTGCACTGCGGCTGGGTTAAATGCAGAGGACACATTTAGTTTTAATGTATGCGAGTACTGAGACAATAAATAAATATAAATCGTAATAGTATGCTCTTTCTGCGCTTCTGCTTAACAGTGTGTTGTCAGGTGTCTCGGAGCGTGTTATGAAAAAAAATTTCCGCACCGAATATTCGCTGCTGATTACTACCGAATATCCGGAGCCCGAGAAATGGTATTCGGGACAGCCCTATCACACACCCACATGGATATTTCCTTTTATATTAAATAAACAGCATTATGCGTGGTAAGCTAAAGACATGCAATAATGATTTTAAATAAACCAATCTCTCAGTTTCACGCTGCATCGAGTCTCTCCTGCTGCTCTCGAATCTGAGAGCAGTTCAGCTTCCAGACGGGGAGTCATCTGTTGAAGCCAATAGCAGCGCAGAGAAACCTGATGCTTCAGCTTTAGAGCCAGGAGGAGCTCTGCTTTGATCACTTTACCCTCCACAGCCTGCACTCAAGCACACTCTCTGACCTCCATGGCTTTTTAAAAATCACTTCTCAGTATTGCATCTCCACCGATCTATCGCACAAATCACTCGAGCACTTCCTGAAACACGCCTCGCTTCAATATCTTATTTTTGGGGGTGAAAAAAATATTGAAACTGATCCGTTATTGGACATTTCACTCCTAGCCTCTTATGTTTATATCAATATCTAAAATTGAACCATTTGATCTTATGTTTTAACGTTTGTATTCATATTCTCTTTTTTAAATTAATCTTTTATTTGTGTTTTATTTTTAATGTATTTTTGTCATATTAAAATGGAGCACACAACCCATTTTGTCTTCTAAATAAAGTATTCTAATTATGATAAAGCAATTAAACTAATGAAACTGCTTCTCACACATATTTTTAAGTAAAGCCAAAAGCTAAGATTATTAATCAAGTTATTTTAATTCTGATTGGTCCTCACTTGAAGACGTGGAAGCTGCACAGTCATTGCTGATTGAACAGTATTTATTAGCCTTTATCATTGTCTCTCAGACCGACTGTCAAGTCAAGCTCGGCTGAGATTTCACATTATTGCTAAACTTGCATCAAGGTCTTTGGTGCAAATTGAAAATGAACCTACAGAGTTATTTTCCCAGCTATTTTAGTGGTTCAAATGTGCACTGGAATCATTAGAAGATCAATAAATGGTGCTAAAATAAACTAGTGAGTGTGTTTTAAGTATTTTTAGATATCTGCTGGGTGTGCCTGCTACTGATCAGCATCTCTCTTCACTTCAGATGAGACGGCTCCTATAAAAAACCTCCGACAGTCGATGGTTTCTTGCCATCATAACAAGTGCAGTGTGTTTTCAAGATGAAAGATATGGTAGGCTAGGTGTGCACACTTTGATGTGGCTTAAACTGATGCAACACAGTGTGTGGAGGGGGTCATGTTAGTCCATAAAGGATGTGCTGCAGTGCATTCACGCCCTAAAAATGCAACTTAGCTATTCTGAAAAAGATCCTACAGCGTGCATACATTCACCACATCAGCAACAAACCCCAGCAGCTATTACCAAAGTCTATCTGTTGCTATTAAATATTGATTCTTTAAATGGTGCAGGCTCTATGTGAGGCAGGGTAAATATCTGGACCTTTCGGGGAGCTACAGACAATGAGAGTGCAAGACATTGGTTGAAGGGAAACCTGCGTGTGCACTTTGCATTTACAGTCACTGCCGTTAGCTTAGCGGTGGGGACGTGAAGACATGTGACCGTGCTGTAGTTCCTTTATAGCCTAACGTTAGCTTTTTACTTCATATCAATCACAAAGTGGTTAATGTGTGATTATCCTGCTGAACAAAACTTGTAGGTATCATAAATGTTAGTTTGCCACATAGATTATTTTCTGCAATAATCCAAAATCCGTTGAAAAGGTCCCATTGCTTTTTGCTAACTTCGTGGTCGGCCTACAAAAATACGCCATCACTGCACCACATACCCCGGGATCAAAGACAAACTAGACGATAACATATCAAAATCTTATAGTAGCTGGCTTTGTGGAATGGACAACGTCCTGAGTAACACCCTCTGATGTGAACTTTAGTCACTCAATATGGTTTTCCATGTTCCTTTTTTTGTCCATTTCTATACTTTGCAGGGTTTTTCTAGAAAAATATAGCAAGAGGGCGCCAACGTCACTAACGGACAAAATGACAGCCCCGCCCACTTTCCAGCTAAAATAATGCATCAGAGCGAAGCAGAAAATAATAGTGTCTTCATGTCTTAAAGCTGCGGAGTCATATATTGGGTTACCTCAAATAAATCTACAGTTACGGTTTCTTTACTTCCTCTTCAGCAAAAAGGAGAGTAAAGGAAACTCAGAAATCTCAGTTTCAGTGTCTGCCTGCTGCCTCCATCCATCCTATATTTATTCCACGTAAAACCAAGCCGTCTCTGCCGTCTGACGCTCCGTCTGACGCTCCGTCTGACGCTCCGTCTGACGCTCCGTCTGACGCTCCGTCTGACACAGTAATTATACTGTTTTTGGCCTAACAGAAATATTGTTTTCTGGCATCACTTTGACATTTAACAGAGAAAATCTGCGAAACCCTGCTTTTTCTGTAACCACGTAAATTCTCCCACTGTTGGACAATTACATAAATTCTGGTTCTGACTTCCAGCTGCAACACAGATTCAAACCTTAAAACAAGATATTGAAAAGGGATGTCACTAATTGGGAATGCACCAAAAACAAGATGGAGATCTCTCTCAAACTAGAGTCCCTATAACTTGTTTTGAGAATTCATTTTTCGAATTCTGTTGCACAAAATATCAGAGGTGGAAGAAGTACTCATATACTGTAACTTAAGTAAAAGTAAAGTACTACTGACAAAAAAGTACTACAAGTAACACTCGTGCATTTAAAATCTTACACAATCTGAAAAAAAAGTAATATTGGCACCAAAATATACTTATAGTACCAAAAGTAGACATTATGCAGAATGGCACATTTAAATACCATATGTACATAAATGATTACATTATAATAAATCATGCAATAATCTCTCCAATGTTGAAAATGGTAAAAGAGGGGTTTATTTAAATTACTTTATAAAATACTGGATGGCTTAACCTATAATAGTATCTAGTAATGTGTTAGTTCATTTAAATTGTGTATTTATAATCTAAAATGGGCAAAGTAGCTAGTGACTACACCTGTAAAATTAATGTAGTAGAGTAAGGTATAAAGGAGGATACCTTTACTCTAGTTAATCTACATGTATATAGATTTATGCGTGTATATAATGTGTGATGTATAAAAACAATAATACGAAATACAAACAAATAATGAAAAAATAAAGAAGCATTGAAAAAAAGACATGAAAGAAAAAACACTATAACCACTTGTATTATTATAATATTAATAATAAAACAATGAAATAAAATAAAGAAACACTTGAAAAAATAATTACATTTATTAATGCAGTTGAATGGTGTGACGCGTGTCGGTAAAGAAAGGCTAGCTAGCCAGTTAGCACCTGAGCTAGTTAGCAACCGAGCTAACATTAGCCAACTGTCTCTGGAAATGAACGACTGGCTTTAGCTCACCAGCTACCACCAGCTAACCCCGGGCCATGCGACAAAAGCACGCCGACCAACATGGCACTTCCCTTTGTGAGACGACACCAATCAATTATAACCTTTTTATGATTAATTCTGCTAGAGAAACCTCCGCCATTTTGTGCCTGTGAAGTGTTTTAGCTTCGTCTCCAACTGACTATTATTCTCGGACTCACCGTCATATCTCTCCGCTTGCTCGGCCAGTTTCGCCTGGTACACATGGTCCTCTCTGTCCGCCATGGTGGTGCTGGGGAACGGGGGGGGAAGTCCTGCAGGAAAGGGTTATTCTGGGAAGAAAGAGAGACACTGGAGGCGGTTCAGCAGCTCCTGAACTGAAGACCCACCGGTGGATCTGCCGTAAAGATGGCGACGCTCCTTCATCCGGGTACCCACGCAACGGTCTTTCTTTTTTTGATCTGTTTATAATATTAATAATGTATGTATCATATGTTGAATAAAAACATCCGCATTAGGGGGCAGAATACAAAATAACATACAATTAATAATTAAAAACACAGTTCATATTTCATATTTTCACGCAACTGTCTTTAAAAAAAAAATTGTATTCGAGAAAATTATATGAACACCATATTTGTTGCGGTGGTGTAAATTATGATAATCATTATTATAACTATTTATTTTATTTTTGCAGCGGTGTAAAATAACTAAGTCGATTTTTGACGGAGATTTCCGGTTGGGCGTCTTGCCTTCAAAATAAAAGCACGATAAGAAATCACACCCAAAGAAGTGTGACTCACTTTTGTATAGGTGTTGTAAAGTAAAGTACATTTACTCAAGTAATGTACTTCAGTTCAATGTTGAGGTACTTTACTTGAGTATTTCAATCCAGAAGTGTACTGTAACTAACCCTGGTGCAACCTGGAAATGCCCCGGCCGTTGAAGCAGATTTTTATGAATGTCCTTAGTGGCCAAACGGTGGTACTACAACTCCCATGACGTCATTTTGGCCCCAAAAGACGTTTCCCCGTTGACTTTCATTGGGGAAAGAGACGTCTGTAAATCAGTGGATAGTTTGTTTTGGGGTGAATAAACTACCCAGCACGAACACATTAATAGCCCTTGTTTAAATATGTAGGGTGTAATAGGTGTAAAATGCGCTAAAATCTGAATCCAGAGGTATTTTCTCTCTCCATTAATCTGATTGACAGAGAGCGGGAGATTAGAAGTGGGGTTTAAGGGAAAACTGTACTGCGCATGCTCTGTGGGCCCATGTACGGGTACGTTCTGAAGCTACAGTGGTTTCATTTTGTGCTTCATGCGCCAAAGAGCGGAGCTGTTCTCTTTGTACATCCACAATACACACCTTCCTGCCAAGTCCAGAAATAAACCTCTCTCCAAAATGACCCCCAACAATCTCCATTAAAATCAGGGGTACATTTAATTAATAAAAACATAAATATAAGGAAATGAAATTAATGTAAAATCTCAAT
Source organism: Harpagifer antarcticus (assembly GCA_902827135.1). Taxonomy (NCBI): domain Eukaryota; kingdom Metazoa; phylum Chordata; class Actinopteri; order Perciformes; family Harpagiferidae; genus Harpagifer; species Harpagifer antarcticus. The sequence goes on from CADEHL010001326.1 coordinate 88,292, forward strand.
TTCTATCTTTTTTCACAACTTTTCCTCCCATTTTAGAAAAGGACACAGCAACAATGCCTTATTAGATGCCCAAATTGTACAGAACATCCCATAAATTGCACTCTACTAGTGCGGTTAATGGCAAATGTCTATGTAACTTTAAATACAAATGCATTTAATAGAGATATCTTGGCTCAAGACGTGAAATTAAACCATCACTTCAAACTGAGGAAGAAAATTGAATCACATTAAATACAGGATTATTATGGTGTATTTCACCTTTCAAAAATAAAGTGATTTTAAGGGTTTCTTATTTCAAATGGCTTGAAAGATATTGCATATGATATATAGTTACAGTAAATTGGAAAAATGTACTTAAATGTACAGAATACACATGTTCACACACCAGTGATGAAAAGCCCACAATGACAATTTGGTATATTTTTATTGACTAGGTATATTTACACATTACATGCTACAGAAAATAAAAAAAGTACATTTTAACTTCAAACAATATATTTTCATAACACTTTTGACACATTGTACAATCTCTCTTATTTTGAAAATCCTATTCTGCTTGTTCCGGTCCTCTTCAAAGTGAGGGTGACATGGCACAAAAATATATATTCAATGCAAAAACAAAAACATTATTTGGCTTGACGAGACTCTTGAACTGTAGAGGAGATAAGGTGCACATCGAAGGATCATCAGTGGTATTTAAAAATACAATTAAAGTATTCATTGGTCTTTAATTAACCGCAGCCAAGTTACAATAATGCCATGACTCTAAAAAGGAGAATATTTTATCAAAAAAGGCAACGATTACTGATGCAATACCAGATGAACACTTTGCATAAAAGGCATTACAAGAAATACATAAAAACAGAAAGAAAACTTGTTTTAATTTCCAAATGACGCAGACACCTTTACAAAGCAGTTTCATTTATTTCCTTAAACACTTTGCAATACAAGAGGAGAGGAATGGGGGGAGAGGAGTGAGGGGGGAGGAGAGGGTGGAGAGGAGTGAGGGGAGAGGAGAGGGTGGAGAGGAATGGGGGAGAGGATTGAGGGAGGAGGAGAGGGTGGAGAGGAATGGGGGGAGAGGATTGAGGGGAGAGGAGAGGGTGGAGAGGAGTGAGGGGAGAGGAGTGAGGGGAGAGGAGTGGAGGGAGGAGTGGGTGGAGAGGATTGAGGGGGGAGGATTGAGGGGGGAGGAGCGGGGAGAGGGTGGAGAGGAGTGAGGGGAGAGGATTGAGGGGAGAGGATTGAGGGGAGTGGATTTAGGGGAGAGGGGAGGGGGGAGAGGTTGGTGGGAAAAACCACAAAGGAAAAACCATTTCCATTTGATGTAAAATGATGCAGAACATTTACAGTTGGTTTGATTTCTGGATGCTTAAACAATTCTAAACATAACGTCCTGTTTTGACCAGATGTCTTCCATTTCATCCTAAATCTGCAGCAGCACACTTCATAATGACTAGACTGTGGTCATGTAGTGTCAACTGGTCACCTTTAAACCATAATGCGTTCACACAGATCAGACTTTTATCGGCACAGTAACTGAAAAACCATGATTTCATTATTTTTACTGCCGTAGAAAATAAACATGGAATATTGGGAATTAGAAACGATCGCATGTGTTTACTAACACACACAGGGCTGTAAGCAACCCACAGATGAGACCCTAATACTTAATTAACATAACACGGTAATAAAAATATGGCATTAATGAAGCGTACAAAAAATAATTTCCTTAAATTTGGAGGGAAACTTTCACAATTTATAAACACACTGTAAACATATTAGATTTCATTAGATCCGAGGTCAGATTGCAGACATTTCGTTGTGTGTTATCCAGATTTCATCACAATTCTGTTTTCTATGGAATTAAAAATAACCGCAAAATTGAACTAAAACATATCAGTTGTATAAAAAAAAAATACAGCTGGGGCAATTTACAGGGGACATGAAGCACACCAGAGGAATTCAAATGAATGGATGTGCCGTTGATTGCATGATGCATAGATAATATATACTGTCATATACAGTCATTCACACTCAAATGGGCTTTTAACCCAACATGGAGCTTGGCAGGGTGTCACAAAAACATTTGATGATGTAAACTATGAAGCGTTTACTTATGAGTGGATGTTATGCATAAGCATTGTTTACACATCTGACCCCCAGGACTTTGTGAAGGTTGATTTAGAAACGAGGATAACGGGGATTTAATGCTTTGGAAACCATTTGTTAATTTAAACGGAAACAATACTGACATATCCAAAGGACAGGGAATTCTACAGAAGAGGATAAGGAACACATGAGGAAGACATTTTGAGATCTGACCAACAATTATAATTATAAAAAAAAAAATCTGATATTAAAAACTACATTTTAAGAAAGAAGTCAGAATTCTGAGAAAAAAGTCGGGATTCTACGAAGAAAGTCGGGAATTACGAGAAGAAAAAAGTCGGAATTACGAGAAGAAGAAAAAAAGTCGGAATTACGGGAAGAAAAAAAGTCGGAATTATGAGCAACAAAAATCGAGATTCTAAGAAAAAAGTCGGAATTATGAAAAAAACAAGTTCGAATTCTACGAAGAAAGTCGGGATTCTGGGTAAAAAGTCGGGATTCTAAGAAGAAAGTCGGAATTATGAAAAAAACAAGTTGTAATTCTACGAAGAAAGTCGGGATTCTGGGTAAAAAGTCGGAATTCTACGAAGAAAGTCGGGATTCTGGGTAAAAAGTCGGAATTCTATGAAGAATGTCGGGATTCTAAGAAGAAAGTCGGAATTATGAAAAAAACAAGTCGGAATTCTACGAAGAAAGTCGGAATTACGGGAAGAAAAAAAGTCGGAATTATGAGCAACAAAAAAGTCGGGATTCTAAGAAGAAAGTCGGAATTCTGAGAAAAATCTGAGCAAAAGTCGGAATTTTCCGTAAATCTCAGAACTCTTGCTCTTGTTGTTTCTCAGATCAGATTTTTTTTAAATTACTTTTAAATCAGATCTTTAAAAAAAAAAAAAAATCACATGTGGCGCTAGTCCTCTTCTGTAAAATCCCTACTCCAACCTCATCTTTTTCAACACGAGTCATGAGGTAGAGAGGATGTGACTCTGAAGACCCTCCCAAAAAACCGTATGTTCTGCTGAAGTTACTCATCACGTTCCTACTGTAGTTTATTGCACCGTAGGAAAGGTGAGACCACCGGATGATCCTCTTTCTTACTCAAGTGTTGCCGTCAGTGTTTTTACACCAGATGTTTTGACACCAGATGCTATACATTGAAATAAAACACATACTTCAATACAAAGTAGTGATTATTAATGTGTGGCAATTCGATGAAATACTTCCTTATTGGGACATAAACACATCGAGAAGCAGGTCAACATTAACAACAGGAACGTTAAGAGTTGGTATTTGCTCATTTTGCATTAAACACACATGACATTAAGCATTAAGGAGAACCACATTCCTACAGTTACAGACCAGTCAGTTATCGTGGATTAAGATGACCTGCAGAAAATGTCGATCACGGCACAAGAAGTGACATGAAGTGGCCGTTTCATCAGGAATACATAAAGAAATGCAGAAACGTTTTCAAAGTGGAGTGACAATGTCATAAAAAACCCTGCTGGAAGACAAAAATAAAATCCCTCGACCTTCCTCCTCCTCGTCTACAGCCTCAAAGCGTATTCTTGTTCGTTTAAAGTCGTCCACGTTGGCGCTGAATAGTGTTTCACAAGAATATAATAACAGGTGAACAGTCTCTGGTAACAAAATCAAATATAAAGGAAAAGGGAAAGTACAGTATTTAGCATGTAAGGTGTGTGTATATATATATAGTCAATTCTATCGTAATATTTTCCACTTTTAGTACAAAAAAAGAGGACTTTGTTCGTAGTGTGGGATGTAAATAAGTCGGTGGAGTGTCCATCGGGAAAAGTCTTTCACTCCGAGGTTTCACAGGAACTTGAGTCATGATTCTGTGAGGAGATTTGTCTCTTGATGGTTTCCCTTCTGTGTGAATCAGTGGGTGGAGATACAGGAAAACACAGGAAGGGAAGAAGAAGTGTGTTCAATACTGGGCGTGGAAACTCTACGGTTCGACTGATATCGGCGACTGACGCTAAATACTGCACAACTATTTTCCATGCTTATATCCTTTTATTCCAATCATAACAGTTGTTTTCCCGTTAGCAGCTTCTGTTAGCATCTTACCTCCTGTTCACACAATTTTAAGGGTGGTGTAGGGATGTCGTATTTTTGTAGCCGACCCTGAAGGCAGCATCTCCCTGGTTCCCTTTAGGAAACATCAATGGGATTTCTCCATGTGATTTTGGATTATTGCAGAAAATAATCGAGTGTTTTGGCATTTATTCTCTGTCTGGAGCTTCAATACAAAGTATAAAGCCGTTTTGAAATAATGTTATATATATATTTTGATTTTAACGCACTGGCCGATAGGTTCAGGATTTAAAAAGGAAAAATTGTTAATATAAATATCTTTAATTATGAGTGTTTTAAGTCACAACTGGACCTTGACTCATATAAATGATGTCCAATGGGTAGTTGGGATTAAAAATAGGCATCTTGTGCGGTAAAATTGCTGCGTTTAATTCCCGTTTTAATGTTAAAATACATGGACTTTGGAAGAAATGCATATTTCTAAGGATTCTCTCGAAAGGGTTTAACAGCATTTACCCCAGCTATTAAGAATAGTGTCCATAAACAAAGAAAGATCTGGATTAATTGGAAGTAGTTTCTTTTCTCTTGACTCAGAAGCTAACCGCTAACGTTAAGCTAAACTAGGATAATTTCGCAAATGACAATAACCGTGTTTTTCTTTCAAAAATTCAACATTAGAAATAAATACTAAACCAATAAATGCTTCTTTAAATGTATTTCATTTCATATTTCGTAGGAAGTATTCAAGGAGGCAGGTAACGGAGGGCAGTGTGCAATGCTAAGCTAACATATGCTAACCGATATCAGTCTCACCTTAGTGTAAACTCTTCAAAACGACGACATCCCGTCACGCCGTGTGTTAGATGTTTCCCGAGCGTGACATAAGAACCAGAGGATGGTGTGTGTGTGTGTGTGTGTTAATGTGTGTGTGTGTGTTTCTCAGCTCTCGTCCTCGGGGTTGTTTAGTTCCAGCAGTCGGACGTGTGTGAAAGGGAAATGGCCTCGCTTGCCTTTACACTCTCCCTCCCACTGACCGTTCACGTTGATCTTGGTCACTTTCACCATGTCTCCCACCTGTGGAGAGATAAGTCCAGGGGTACGATGAGGGTTGTACAATAATTCAAAGGTTGTATTGTCATATGCACAAAGCTGCAGTGTAGAAATGGCAATGCAATTATTCTGACCTGAGCTCCTCCTCCAACAATAAAACATATACAATAAAATAAAAAGTCTACATACATGTAAATAGAATATGTACAAGACCTGAATATGAATAGCTTTGTATGTGATTCTTCCTCTCAGTTCATGCAAGAGGAACCTATCGCCCACAGTAAGAACTATATTGACGTTAAATGGATTGACAGGCAGGAACATTGTGGACTGGTTGATCGTGCCAATGACAGAAAGGTCATCAGACATCATGCAGCTGATGAACACACATTCAAAATAATATTAACACATATTATGGATTACATTTAGTTAGTTGTGCATCCATACAGACTATAACTACCTTAATAGCATGACAGCTAAGAAACTGTATCAAGGGTTCCATCTTTACCGGCAGCAGTAATACATGTAGTTTGAGTTGTGTGCTTTTGGCACGTTAAGCCCATAACCCACCATATGGCTGACATTGTTCAATGAGTGTGTGTGATGTGGACACACTGTCTTTATATCACTGTTAGACCAACAACACTATTGTTGCAGTTTACCAACTAAATAAACAAGCGCTGTTTATGTTTCTGTTCCATGAGAAAGCGTTGGACTTGGCGCTCCACTGCTAATGAATGTACAATGATACACTCGCATATATCCACTGGGCCGTAAACAGAGTGTGTTCATAAAGAGGATCTCTATAGTGCCATCTCCACTGAGAGTGTGTTCATGTGTACAGCTTTCTAAAGACATTGTGTGTGTGTGTGTGTGTGTGTGTGTGTGTGTGTGTGTGTTCTCACATGCATGAGTAAGCCATTAACAACCGGGACAATCTACACTGAGAACCACAAACAAAAAACAGAGGAGAGAGTGGTGCAGGGAAGCTATATTTTAGCATCTTCATGGTTCCCACCACCAACAGCCAATGGGAGTTCACCACCGCTAAGCTAAAGGTGGCTAATGTTGGGCTATAAAGGAACTACAGCACGGTCACATGACTTCACGTCATCACCGCTAAGCTAAAGGTGGCTAATGTTGGGCTATAAAGGAACTACAGCACGGTCACATGACTTCACGTCACCACCGCTAAGCTAAAGGCGGCTAATGTTGGGCTATAAAGGAACTACAGCACGGTCACATGACTTCACGTCACCACCGCTAAGCTAAAGGAGGCTAATGTTGGGCTATAAAGGAACTACAGCACGGTCACATGACTTCACGTCACCACCGCTAAGCTAAAGGTGGCTAATGTTGGGCTATAAATGAACTACAGCACGGCCACATGACTTCACGTCACCACCGCAAAGCTAAAGGAGGCTAATGTTGGGCTATAAAGGAACTACAGCACGGTCACATGACTTCACGTCACCACCGCTAAGCTAAAGGAGGCTAATGCTGGGCTATAAAGGAACTACAGCACGGTCACATGACTTCACATCACCACCGCTAAGCTAAAGGCGGCTAATGTTCGACGTGATGACGTTTAGTCGTCTCATTTAGACACGTGTAAGCAACCGTCGATGCTGACTGATTACGGAGTTTAGGACTCATTCCTGCACTACACCATACAGTACCTACTAAATATGTCATCCAAGCTGGGCAGTAAGACAGACATAAACAGAAACACTATGTCTATGAGACACTAAAAAATATAACATTAAAAAAGAAAAGACCACTACCTCCAAAGAGAGCGCCGTCTTGTCGTAGGCGTTGGGAACTCTCTTCTGGATCGCTCTGGCGAAAACGGGTCCGTTCTGTAGATTGGGCAGCTGAGCGTTCACCACGGGCTGAGCGTATGGCCCCGGTTCCCCCAGAGGGTTTCCTGAAGGGGCCCCCGATGGATCTGTGGGGCCTGAAACCCCTCCAGCAGCACCAGTAACTGGACTGGTACCAGTGGGTGAGGCGGGTCGGTACTTTTCAACGTACGGGACTGGAATCATCCCGGCACGACCTTCCTACGAAACAATACCATAAGAAGTACTTTATTGATCCCAATTGGGGAAATGTTTGTGTGGCAGCAGCATAAAACGACGTGGCATTGTTCAATCAAATTAAAAGACTAGAAATAAACAAGAAAGTAGAAAATATTTTTAGGCATTTCGGACAAACTTAAGATGTACAATCACTCTGTGAAAAAAATGTATATATTGAAAAAAAGGAAAGTAATAATAATAGATTACATTAGCAATTTGGGGTGAAGTGTCTTGCCCAGGGACACAACGACATGCTGACTGCAGTGGGGTTTGAACCTGTGACCACCTGATGAGAACACCTACGCTCTATCCACTGCGCCACACGCCCCCTAATCAATCTGAGGCGTCTGTTTTAAGGGATGAGCTGCCACACTCACAAGCATCTGATTGATGTCGCTAACTTATAACTGAACTGATGAGGCGATATACCTCTAGTGAGCGGCCCAGCCCTCGTGTATTTTTCTGTATGTGGCCCTGGATGAAAAAGGTTTGGACCCCCCTGATGTAGAGAAAGTAGAACATATACCTGGTTCGCTGCGTTCCACCATTGCTCTTCAGGTTTTTCCAGAACTCTCAAGATGTCGCCTTTTTTGAAAGGAAGATCCTCGTCATCGTTTCCGGGGAAATCGAAAAGCGCCCGGACGAACTCGGCCTCGTCGGACTGAACGGGAGGGCCGGCCGACGCGCTGACGAACCCCGTGTGTTTGGATTTGTTTATGGGCTCTATGAGCGTGGTGGTGTCCAGATAGTGGATTTTGTAAAACTCCAGCAGGGCGGGAAGAGCCTCGAACTCCTGGTCGCCGATCCGAAACCGAGGAGGAGCCAAACCTGGTGGAAGAGAGGGGGGATTAGTTTTAAGTTGAATAGGCTTTATTGTCATTTGCTCAGCAGCTACAGTGTAGATATGACATATTCGACCTCGGAGGGTTAAAGGCAAACCAGCAGCGAGTGTAAATACTTAAAAGGCTTGTTAGATTCAAGGCTTTATTGTCATTTGGACATTTGCTAAATTTTGAGATGTGAAGTTGAGATTGTTGTAGCATTAAATCAGGAGGTAGTGCAGATGTGTAAACCGAAGTCTACCTTAAAAAAACAATCACATTTCCTGTTTTTTCTTTTCACATAATCTGAAGAAATCAGAATCAGAATTTCTTTATTAATCCCGCAGCGAGGACATTTAGAATTTGGCTAACTCATACATGGGATTAGGACTTAATCCTGCACCTAGTTATAACAGTAAATGCTAAATAATGCTGTCCCGAATACCATTTTTCGGGCTCCGGATATTCGGTAGTAATCAGCAACGAACCGCTTTGAATTTCGGTGTATTCACGGCATTCATTTTGTTATTCTACAGTATTGTTGTTTTATAGTTATTTGTTAATGTAACCCAATTTGTGTTCTTTGAAATTGAAAAGGATATCGCATTGTGTTTGTTACTTTCATTGCAGTTGCGTCTTAAGTGTAATTTGGCTCGGCTTCCTCTTTATGGACATGCTTTTATTTTGAAGGAGAGTTAGCGCTGTTGACAGTAAGTTGTTGTTGCTTTGGAAACAACGTGACGGAGATTAACAGAGAAAAGTAATATCTACATATAAAGACGGAGAAAGTAAACGATAATGTTTAGTGTTAGCCCCCGAAGAAGCGCAAGCTCTTACGTTGATATTGGAGATTTCAATTAATTCAATTTGAGAGAAAAAACGAATAATGAAATTGAAAGCCGAATAGTACTCCAACGAACGAATATTCGGATACAGCCCTACTGGACAGTAAGAAGGACACAACAAAAACGCTGACTTGTAGACAAGGGAACCAGCAGGGCTAAAATGCTGACTCATTCCCAGGTTTAGAACTCATTCCCGCGCTACAACATTAAATGCTATAATGGCTTCCAAGATGGACATTAAGAAAGGCAAAAACGAGGGAACCGGCAGCGTCTTTCCTCTTGAAATAATCAGGATAATAAAAGCCTAACTTAGTAGAAAGGGTAGTGAACTTGGCAAAGATCACATAACAAAGTCTCTACAGGATGACAGAAATAGATATACCACAGGACGACCCAATCCAATCAATAATCACAATCAATGGAGTGACATTAGGCCACAACACTTTCAAGCGAATTTCAAACACTAGAAACCATTACATGTTGTATCAGACGAGAGGGGTCACAGAGTGGACACACAGCATTGGTGGAGGTTTGTACTCCCTTCTGGTTTCACATGTTGCCCCTATATTCTCTTCTAGTTTAAACAGCAGCTAACACAACTGCTCCTCCCGGTCATGGCTCACAATGGATGACTTACTCATAAAAAGGTAAACATCACCCTTTGAGTTTGAGCCCCAGAGGTAAAGGCAGCAGACCTCAGGATCAAAAACATTCCTGAAACACCAATCTTCCCAGTCACCTTCCAGTCGTGACAGCTCAGCCTGCCCAGTCCCATTCAATCCCTAAAGCATGTACCTTCCTACTTCTTTGTATTCACTATGTTATCGGTTTTATTGTGTTGCATTGTTGGAGGAGCCTGTGACCTAACATTTTCATTGACATATCTACACTGTAGCTATGTACAAAAGCCTTGAATCTACTGCCTGCATGAGGACAACACACCGCCTCAAAACTACATCAGGAGAAAGTATAGTTGATAAAGTGGAATTGGTTCTTGATAGCTAGCAAGTTAATTAGAAAACGTACCTTTAAATGTGTTCTACACCTGGGGGATACATTTATTTGACAGGCTGTGTCCATGTGTAAAATGTGTGTTTTAAAGGTCTAATAACAGTGTAACATAATAATAATATAACATGGGTATAATAAGGGTGTAATATGCGTTTAATAATGGTGTAACAATGGAGTAATATGGCTGTGATAACTGTTACAGCGGACTAATATGAGTGTTGTGTAAAAAAATAGCAATTCATTAATGTAAGTCAATGTGACGTCACGGACTGACACGGAAGTTGTAGTACCACAGTTTGGCCACTATACTACAATGTACATCAATGTCCGGCGCACTCCCATGGAAAAACTACACCAGACTCCATTTAAAAAGTAACCCATGTAACTTAACGGCGCTATAACGGAAAAGTTACGATACATATTTAGTTCATAGTGGTACTCGTGGCTTCCTTTTAAACGGTTACTTTAATCGGCTTCATAAAAATACCAACATTTAGTTTCAGTAAAGAGTAATAGCACTATATACTCTTCTTTTCTAACAGTAGCTTGCCAGTTACCGGTCAGAAAACACCACGGTGGGCGGGAACAACCACATGTTAAAGTTGTCATGTTTGGCCAAAATAGTGAGTATTATTACATGATATATAAGCCGATGTTGAGAATACATTCCTACAACATACAGATTTAAAAATAAATCGGAAAAAGAGTACGATTTATTTCAGATTTCCCCAAAACACGTTAAATCAGGTCATTCGTAAAGGGGGTTTGGCGGTTGGAAGATAACGCAGCTAAATCAAAGCTGTTAAAAATGGAAAAACACTATTAGGAGTCTTTACTGAAATAGTTTGCTTTATAATTACAACCCGATGTTAAGAATACAATCCAAAAACACACATATATCTGAATTCCCCCTTAATAAGAGTACGATTGTCTTCAGATTTTCCAAGAACACGTTAAATTAGACATTTCATAAAGGCAGTTTGGCGGTTGTACGAAAAATCAAAGCATTCCACTGTTAAAAACGGAAATCAGGTGTGTTTTAGTGAAATCCCTTGCTATAAATAAACTGAACAGTTACCTGATCCAGACTGCCGGTTGTTGCTGATACTGTTGATGATATAATGGGACACTTTTGAGTTTTCAGACACGGACAGCACGTAATCCCCCGGACTGGTGATGGATTCCCGGACTAAAAACACGCCATGCCGGCCTCCCTGGAGCAGAGAAACGGCTTCCTGCCTGCTCAATCTGCCCCAAAACCAGCTCCCACGGTCCTCAGCGTCAAAGTTACCCGCCATGACTGTGAAAATCCCCACCGAGGCTTTTAAGGCCTTTTATTCCTTATTCCTTCTTTTTGCAACCAGTGCTTTTTATTCACAGAATGGATGACATGCAGTAAAATTCGTCCGCGAGCAGGATTCGAACCCAGGTCCTGCTCAGCCTATAAATCCGAAACTCATGCAAAAACTTTCGTGGATTAACCAGCTTCCTCCTGGAAAAACAAGAATATACACAACACCAAAACTTCCAGGAGTAATGTATGATGTCGCTGTTAGTTGGTGGGACTTCTGCTGTATCCACAAACACGTTAAAAAGAGTCAGAAATAAAGTCAAAACTAAAGTGCAACTACAAACTCCGGGACTGAAATGGCGGATCTGGGGAAAAGTTGACCTCATCTACCGGAAGGGATGCATGGTCAATGGGAAGCGGTGCGTTCAAGCTCCCTCAAAAAACTCCGTAAATACGAGTTAGCGATTCTTCCACTACTTTTACATTACAGCCCCTTTACAGTGGCGAGTGCTGACACTCATTATTTATTCAGTATGCCTTTCAACACGTATTCGTACTACTTACAACATAAACACATAAAATAAAATCATAAGGAATGACTCAAAACAGTGCGCTATATCAAAAATTACAACTTTAATTTGCTTCGGGTTAATATTAAACTTTGAAGCTGTGAATGCATCTTGGAAAACTCCGTAGATACGAATGAACGATTCTGACTTAATAAATTCCTTCTCTTAAACAAATTAAGCATTTTTTTTACTTAAGAGTTACAACAATATTGCACCACTATTAAACATAAGAGGGAAACTAAAACCAAATGTCAATTTGATAAATATTCTACTACTTTATTTAAAAAATAAATCAATTTAAATCTACAGTTTTTTAAGTCTTTCCTTTTCTTTTAAATACCGCATTGTTTTGAGTCATTCCTTAGGATTTAAATGTTATTAACAGGACTAATATGGCGTGAACATCCTACTAAATAAACAATAACTGTAAGGACTGTTCAATACTCTAAACCAGCGGTTCCCAACCCACTAGTGGTCCGCGAAGGCATTGGTGGGCCGCCACTTTTTTTTGGTACAGGCTAAAGACACAAACATGGACATAACAATAGGAGAGGATATTCCCATCTCAGACAACAACGAAACAAAATCAGGAGAAATAAAGATACAGTCAGGAGGATCACTTCAACATTTCACAAACAAAAATAGGTTGACAACCAAGAACACAACATGGCATAGGTATTGCTACTTTAATCCCACTCTTCGTTAGAGCTTGTGGAAAATAATTTTTTCCAAAAGAAATTGTATTTTGAATCTACTCTTCAAACACCTTAAATTAAGATTACTCCTTGATTGAGTTTAAAAATATGTATTTTAGCCAGAAGAAGAGTATTTATTATCTGTGTGCGGTCTTCAAAAAGCCCAAATAAAATATTAAAGGGTGTAAATGTAAATTCAATATTTGCCGCCAAATAATTTGCAAAACATTTTGATTTGTGTGGAAACATTTTCACTATTAAGATTATTTATTTTTTTTAACCTCTTTTTCTTTCTTGATCCTCCTTAGCAACGGTCATTACAGTCCTTAGCAACGGTCATTACAGTCCTCAGCAACGGTCATTACAGTCCTTGACCGTAATGACCTGTTCTACTGGATTTACAACGTGTCACAGGTTCTGAATCGACCTCCGTATTGTTTATGGTTGAATGTGGCCCTGAGTTGAAAAAGGTTAGAACCGCTGCTCTAAGCCATTTATACTGGTGCCAGTTAATGTTTAATATGCGCTTTTCGAGCCGTATTTGACCTGCTTATAACATTTAAATCCTAAGGAATGACTCAAAACAATGTGGTATTTTGAAGTTACCACTTTAATTTACCACCTGGTTAATAATATTCTCTTGAGCCTAAACATTCACAGACATTGCATTTTGTGAGTACAAGCTAAATGTCTTAACAGTAAAATAAAAATTGCATCGTCAAACACAGATCCCAAAAATGTGAAAAAAAATGTATTCTTTAAAAATGACTTGTAAGGAAGGTTAACACATTATGGCAGGATGGAGGTATTTGTTAAAGAGGCCATACTCTGCATTTTGCTTTTCCTCTAGCGTGTTAGTGCATGTGAATGGTCTGCAAAGGCTAAAATCCCTCCAGAGAGTTTCTCTTAACATTAAAGCCTGTAAACATGTCAGAGTAATATATAAATATGACCTGAACATGAGCAGCGATTGGCCTAGTACATGTGTTCAACCACTAGATGGCAACAAACAGTCTAATATAAACTATTACTTATTTAACAAATCTTTCTCAGTTCAAACATACAACTTTCAAAAGGTTTTATTTGCCAACACGACCACAATGCTATGTACAAAATCCATCAAGATGTGTATGAATGGTTCTCCAACAGCCCTGCATACTTATAATGAAAAAGCAGCATCTTGATATTTCAAAGCAGATCGTTAGAATCACATTATTGCATAAACACATCAACGTTTCCCAGCATTACTCACCACAATACACCTGCCAATTCTGTTTCTGTCATTCCTCACTATCGTCTCGCTTCTGTCATTTACAGACGTACACTTACCACATGTCTCTTTGACATTTTAAAGTACATTAAAAAATAAAGATAACCTCTGGGTGTCATGCCATACACTTACACCTTAGTATCCCTATACTCAAGTCTTTTATTAACACTGATTGATCAACAGACAGCAGCTATTACAATCTTTAATCTTACCTTTCTTTGGTTACAGCATTTGAGAACTACAAAAAAATACAGCAATATTAGCGTGACAAAACACGTGATAAGAAACTGAATCAGTGTAAATACTAAAGGAACAACTGCTTTATCAAACACTACATTCTCATGTGGTTCAAACAGCAGTGGTTTCCTGTTGAGCTTATTCAAAGTGTACATGACACACGGTGGTTATTAAAGGTGCCCTATTATACTGTTTCTCATCCATATATCACAGGTCTCAGATACATCCAGAGCCTGTCTCTGATTGGCTGAAACACCAAACAGATCATTGCAGCATTACCCATAATCCCCTCTGTTTCAGCCCTGTTTCCAAAGTGCTGATTCTCTGTCTGTTACTTCAGATGAAAATAAGGAGCCCCTCCCCACGCCCCTCTGAGAGACATTTGGTTACAAAGAACTCAATGGAGCTCTAGGAGGAGATTCAGGTGATAAGAGGGGGGGGGGGGGGGAGAGGGGACACATTTGATGAAGAAGAGACATGGAGAAGAGGGGACACATGTTGATGTAGAAGAGACATGAAGAAGAGGGGACACATGTTGATGTAGAAGAGACATGAAGAAGAGGGGACACATGTTGATGTAGAAGAGACATGAAGAAGAGGGGACACATGTTGATGTAGAGGAGACATGAAGAAGAGGGGACACATGTTGATGTAGAAGAGACATGAAGAAGAGGGGACACATGTTGATGTAGAGGAGACATGAAGAAGAGGGGACACATGCTGATGTAGAAGAGACATGAAGAAGAGGGGACACATGTTGATGTAGAGGAGACATGAAGAAGAGGGGACACATGCTGATGTAGAAGAGACATGAAGAAGAGGGGACACATGTTGATGTAGAGGAGACATGAAGAAGAGGGGACACATGCTGATGTAGAAGAGACATGAAGAAGAGGGGACACATGTTGATGTAGAAGAGACATGAAGAAGAGGGGACACATGTTGATGTAGAGGAGACATGAAGAAGAGGGGACACATGTTGATGTAGAAGAGACATGAAGAAGAGGGGACACATGTTGATGTAGAAGAGACATGAAGAAGAGGGGACACATGTTGATGTAGAAGAGACATGAAGAAGAGGGGACACATGTTGATGTAGAAGAGACATGAAGAAGAGGGGACACATGTTGATGTAGAAGAGACATGAAGAAGAGGGGACACATTTGATGAAGAAGGGACATGAAGAAGAGGGGACACATGTTGATGTAGAAGAGACGTGAAGAAGAGGGGACACATGTTGATGTAGAAGAGACATGAAGAAGAGGGGACACATGTTGATGTAGAACAGACATGAAGAAGAGGGGACACATGTTGATGTAGAAGAGACATGAAGAAGAGGGGACACATGTTGATGTAGAGGAGACATGAAGAAGAGGGGACACATGTTGATGTAGAGGAGACATGAAGAAGAGGGGACACATGTTGATGTAGAGGAGACATGAAGAAGAGGGGACACATGTTGATGTAGAAGAGACATGAAGAAGAGGGGACACATGTTGATGTAGAAGAGACATGAAGAAGAGGGGACACATGTTGATGTAGAGGAGACATGAAGAAGAGGGGACACATGTTGATGTAGAGGAGACATGAAGAAGAGGGGACACATGTTGATGTAGAAGAGACATGAAGAAGAGGGGACACATGTTGATGTAGAAGAGACATGGAAAAAGTGGATTTTGCATAATAGGTGACCTTTAATCTATAATCTCCTCTGATACAGAGTTACTCGAACGTCTTCAGGTGGTTGTATAGAGACTGGACGTAGGTGAACACACACATCGCGTCCGGCCTGTCGCCCATCACCAGCATGTCGTCGACCTCGATCAGACGCAGACAGTCCGCCTGCTTCCTGAAACGCACAATAAATAAAGTGTAAATACTCCAAAAGGTTTCACTGCTGAAAGACAACAGAATTGCAACCAATTGTTACAATTGATATGTAAATAATATGTAACCTAAAATACGAGTTAGTGATGTACTCTATCTATTCAAGGTACCTATATGTAAAATAAAAAATCTTAATTTTGAAATGTTCTGTTCATTTCCTAAAAAATCTACACATTTTAAGGAAATAATGATTTCAAAGATACCTTAGATTTGGAAAAGTACCCTATTTTTTAGAAAAAGTACTTTTTTCATATTGTTTGATAAATAAATAACTTATTTTTGAAAATTATGTAATTGAAAACAAATCAATTAAATGGGAAAAAAATATATAATTAAAAAATAACGTACATTTTTATTTTCAAATGTTCAACAATGATTCATATTTTGAAAAAAAAAAACATATTAAAAAGAAAAAGTATTATTTGTATTGCTTTTTTTTAATCGTCTGTACATATATACTATCAACCATGAAATAAAGCAAATACATAAAATAGCGTTTTTTAACACCTTTCTGATTTGAATATCAAAAATACTCGCTGAGAAGAAACCAAACAGTGGTTCCTTTAAAAGAAGAATTGTACTACCTTTACCTTGAGCTACTAATACTTCTACTCATAGAACAGATACTCCAGAGTACTCACTCCGCGGTGGTGAACGCCTGCTCCAGGTTCTGTTTGCGGTTCTTTGGTTCCAGCGTGTTGTAATCAAAGTCCAGCGGGAAGAAGGAGTGAACGAGAGCGCAGAACGCCATCCCATCGCTCCAGCTGGACGAGAAGTTCTGCATATCGATGTTCTGAGAGAAAAAACAACATAAAAACAGCATCATATTTAATCTGATATACGGTTTATTCAGTTTCCTTTATAGACAGTTGAATACACAATTCTGATTGGTCTATTCTGACATTCCAGAGGTTTGCAATTTTCGCAAGCAGAGCGTTGCTAAAGAGAGCAGACCGTTGCTAAGGGGAGCAGACTGTTGCTAAGGAGAGCAGGCCGTTGCTAAAGAGAGCAGACCGTTGCTAAGGGGAGCAGACAGTTCCTAAGGAGAGCAGGCCGTTGCTAAAGAGAGCAGCCCGTTGCTAAAGAGAGCAGCCCGTTGCCAAGGGGAGCAGACTGTTGCTAAGGGGAGCAGACTGTTGCTAAGGAGAGCAGGCCGTTGCTAAAGAGAGTAGAGCGTTGCTATGGAGAGCAGACTGTTGCTAAAGAGAGTAGAGCGTTGCTATGGAGAGTAGAGCGTTGCTAAGGAGAGCAAGCTGTTGCTAAGGGGAGCAGACCGTTGCTAAGGAGGATCAAGGAACTATGTCTAAACTAGGCTCAACTGTCCCCAGTAAAGAAAAAAGTGAATAAGAGATGGAAAGAGGTTAAAAGACAGAGAGCTGGACGTCAGAGAAATCAGCAGAAGAAGACAGACAGGAAGTAAACACTAAAGGGAACCACAGAAGACAGACAGGAAGTAAACACTAAAGGGAACAGCAGAAGATGACAGACAGGAAGTAAACACTAAACTAAAGGGAACAGCGGAAGACAGACAGGAAGTAAACACTAAAGGGAACAGTAGAAGATGACAGACAGGAAGTAAACACTAAACTAAAGGGAACAGCGGAAGACAGACAGGAAGTAAACACTAAAGGGAACAGTAGAAGAAGACGGACAGGAAGTAAACACTAAACTAAAGGGAACAGCAGAAGATGACAGACAGGAAGTAAACACTAAACTAAAGGGAACAGCGGAAGACAGACAGGAAGTAAACACTAAAGGGAACAGTAGAAGAAGACAGACAGGAAGTAAACACTAAAGGGAACAGCTGAAGAAGACAGACAGGAAGTAAACACTAAAGGGAACAGCAGAAGAAGACAGACAGGAAGTAAACACTAAAGGGAACAGCTGAAGAAGACAGACAGGAAGTAAACACTAAAGGGAACAGCGGAAGACAGACAGGAAGTAAACACTAAAGGGAACAGCAGAAGAAGACAGACAGGAAGTAAACACTAAATGGAACAGCAGAAGAGAGACAGGAAGTAAACACTAAAGGGAACAGCAGAAGAAGACAGACAGGAAGTAAACACTAAAGGGAACAGCAGAAGAAGAACGATAGTACGCAGTGGAACGGACCATTTTTTCTTAAAGAAGGCAACTCGACCATTTTTAAATCAATATTGTGAGTCAAGACGTTGCTTTATTAAGCACGAAGCTGTTATTGAGAAATACTATTTGAATATTTGGAGTTACCTGATATCCGATGGTTTTGGAGCGGCACCACTCAAGCAGCATCTGTTTTATCCCGCTGGCGCTCGAAGGTCCGAAACTCTGAGAGCGCTTCAGCTTCGGCTTCGAATCCTTCGGTCTGTTCAACAGAAAGGAAAAATCAATGAAGGAAAACATGTCAGTGATATTGGCTAATGGTTACACAAGACAAAACATCGTTATGACATCATCAAGTGGCCAAAATCTGATCAGCTCATTTTCAGACAGGTTTGATGTAGAAGAGACATGAAGAAGAGGGGACACATGTTGATGTAGAAGAGACATGAAGAAGAGGGGACACATGTTGATGAAGAAGAGACATGGAGAAGAGGGGACACATGTTGATGTAGAAGAGACATGAAGAAGAGGGGACACATGTTGATGTAGAAGAGACATGGAGAAGAGGGGACACATGTTGATGTAGAAGAGACATGGAGAAGAGGGGACACATGTTGATGTAGAAAAGACATGAAGAAGAGGGGACACATGTTGATGTAGAAGAGACATGAAGAAGAGGGGACACATGTTGATGTAGAAGAGACGTGAAGAAGAGGGGACACATGTTGATGTAGAAGAGACATGAAGAAGAGGGGACACATGTTGATGAAGAAGAGACATGGAGAAGAGGGGACACATGTTGATGTAGAAGAGACATGAAGAAGAGGGGACACATGTTGATGAAGAAGAGACATGGAGAAGAGGGGACACATGTTGATGTAGAAGAGACATGAAGAAGAGGGGACACATGTTGATGTAGAAGAGACATGGAGAAGAGGGGACACATGTTGATGTAGAAGAGACATGGAGAAGAGGGGACACATGTTGATGTAGAAGAGACATGAAGAAGAGGGGACACATGTTGATGTAGAAGAGACATGAAGAAGAGGGGACACATGTTGATGTAGAAGAGACATGGAGAAGAGGGGACACGTATTGATGTAGAAGAGACATGAGGAAGAGGGGACACATGTTGATGTAGAAGAGACATGAAGAAGAGGGGACACATGTTGATGTAGAAGAGACATGAAGAAGAGGGGACACATGTTGATGTAGAAGAGACATGAAGAAGAGGGGACACATGTTGATGTAGAAGAGACATGAAGAAGAGGGGACACATGTTGATGTAGAAGAGACATGAAGAAGAGGGGACACATGTTGATGTAGAAGAGACATGAAGAAGAGGGGACACATGTTGATGTAGAAGAGACATGAAGAAGAGGGGACACATGTTGATGTAGAAGAGACATGAAGAAGAGGGGGAATGCTGAACTCACTTAATGGGCTCGGAGTTCATTCTCTCAAAAAGCGCCCGCTTGGCCTGAGCGCTGTTAGAGCGAGGCAGCGGTTGAGATTTCATTAAATCCTGTTTAAACTCAACGCCTGGCGCCTTATTCACCTTCCTGAGGACAAACAGGGGACAACATATACAATTACACGTGAACTGAGGCTGCAGACAGGCTTTAAAGAGGCCCTATAGTTATGCTAGTATTAATCTAACATTAGTCATGAGTACGTGTTTATTGGCACAACTCACTTGTCCAAACTCGGTGAGAAACCAGGTTTGATGATTGATTTGGAGGGAAGTAATTTTTCTACAGAAACAGAAAACAATCAGAGTGAATAGAGAGATTATTATTATATGTATTATTATATATCTTAACAAGGACCATGCATACACATACATTAACGTCTCAAAAACAGAAGAGATGCCAGATTATAGCAAAAAAGCGAATTTCCATTTGATGGCAGAAGATAAATTCAAAGAGTAAAAGTAACCCTTTTTTATTTAAAATATCCTGCATTCAAAGCTACAACAACAACAACAACAACAAAAGGACATGCTTTTAAACGCTGTTGTTGCTTTAATAAATGTAAAGTGTATCTTGACGGTGCGTCCACACGGCAGCGCGCGTTGAAGCTTGCCGGTGGGCGTGTCTGGCGTGCGACCAACAACCAATCACATTAATCTCCCGCCCCGGACACCCAAGCACGCGGTTTGATTGGCTTGCGCTTGTACTGGCATATGAATTGATTGGCTGGCGCTTTTCCGTTGACGCTTGAAAAGTTTAAAGCGTGACGTCACCCCATTCAAAGTGAAGGGGAAGCGTCTCCGTTGAAGCACGCGACGCTGCCGTGTGGACGGGCCGTTAGTGTGGTCTACCTGCAGGCTGAGGGAAGCTCACACTCCTCTTCAGACTGGGACTGGGCGTCTTGAGAACTGGTACTAAATTAATGAGAAGAAAATGATTTATTATTAATTAGAAAGACACAAAAAAACAAGCGTAAAAGTGGCAAATGTTGAAAACAGATAATTAAAAATATAGATATTTTAAACCCTTTTTAAAAATGTTATTGACTTAGTTTATCAAAACATGTTTAAATAAAACAAGAAAAAGAAACAAGCTTAACTCTTAAAACCTTAAATGAAAAGCAGTTATTTTATCTGAAAAAAATAATAAGAATAATATATGTCAAAAATTGTAATAAGTATTATAAAATAATACATTGAAATGTAAACAATTATTGTTCATTATTTATCGTTAAAGGCTAAAAACATTTTTCTTTTAATAATACGTGAGCCTCAAACATAGACCGGGACCTTTTCTCCAGAGACAGATCACCAGTTGAACTCACATCTCTTAAAGGGATATTCCCCCGGCTTTACGCTAGACTCCTTAGAAGCTGGGAGACTTGAAGAAGATACAGCAGGTGATGAAGAGGATACAGCAGGTGATGAAGAGGATACAGCAGGTGATGAAGAGGATACAGCAGGTGATGAGGAAGATACAGCAGGTGAAGAGGATACAGCAGGTGAAGAGGATACAGCAGGTGATGAAGAAGATGCAGCAGGTGATGAAGAAGCAGGTGATGAAGATGTTTCAACAGGTGATGAAGATGATACAACAGGAGAAGACTCTGTGTTGGGTTTGCTCATGGCTGAAAGAGGAAGGTGTGGTTTGGGTTCAGCGACGTCTGAAGAGATAAAACACAAAAACTACATTTCCCAAAAGACTCACTATACATGAAGTAACCACTCACAGGTGTTTGGATGCATCTTTCCGAAGATATATGTGCAGACAGAGAGGGCAAAAGTACACACATCCTTTCCTCAAGTAGAAGTACAGATACTCGTGTTTAAAAATACTCTGGTGAAAGTTGAAGTACTGACTAAACTTCTTTACTCAAGTCAAAGTAAAGAGGCTTTGAAGTGTACTTCAGCAAAAAGTACCCATAACTAGCAGCTGTTTTAAAGAGTACCTGACCTCCCTTTATATTAATAGAACAATAATGTCATTGTTAGCTAATGAATGTTTCCATGCTGAACAACGGCAACATGACAACGTTTCCATTGGTCCCTCTTCTTTAGAGAAGACCAGGAAGTGATGGATACACGGATCGTGTTCAAATCAATAGGCACGCAATGACTCTAAAGAATAATGATCACGCATCAAACACACATTCAGACTAAAGGAACCAGCTGTTTGGGAAATGAGAGAAGTAGAAAGTACAGGTATTTGAGTTCAACATGTAAGAAGTAGAAAGTACAGGTATTTGGGTTCAACATGTAAGAAGTAGAAAGTACAGGTATTTAAGTTCAACATGTAAGAAGTAGAAAGTACAGGTATTTGAGTTCAACATGAGAGAAGTAGAAAGTACAGGTATTTGAGTTCAACATGTAAGAAGTAGAAAGTACAGGTATTTGGGTTCAACATGAGAGAAGTAGAAAGTACAGGTATTTGGGTTCAACATGTAAGAAGTAGAAAGTAAAAAGTCATCAGAAAAATAAGTACTTTCTGTTACCAGAAAAATGTACTTAAGTACAGTAACAAAGTATTTGTACTCCACTACTTCCCACCTCTGATGCGCAGTATGATATATTAAAGCATTGACCTCACCTCGAGTGTATGGATATCCGCCTCTGTTCATGCTGGGGGATTCTGGGATAGCAGCAGGACTCAGATCAGATTTGAGTGAAGTCTCAGAGCTGATTCTGGTCGAGGCGGTGACAGCATGATGAACCAAACCCTGAGAAACTGATCCAGACTGATCCTGAGATATCGCAGACCTCAGCTCCTTCGCTACAGACGCAGCTGCAAAAAACAGGATGATACAGAATAAACACTGGGTAAGATGAGGAAGAAATTAACACAAAAAGACAAACAGAAAATGACAACGTTTCTCAAGAAAGTTTGTTTCTACAGCCTTTGTTTACTTCCGGAACATGGTGACATCTGTATATAAGACTTGTGCTTCTATTGGTTAGTGCTCCAACACATTGTACGTGCACATCGGTTGACCAATCACTACAGGGCCGGCCAGCTAACCAATCAGAGCAAACTGGGCTCTGGTTTCAGACAGAGGGTGAAAAGAGGTGCTGCAGCACAGGCAGTATGAGAAAAATAAAGAGCTTTTAGAACATTAAAGCGTGGAGACATGTAGAGACACTACATACTGATATACACCTGAAAATCAGCAGGAGAGGACTCTTTAAAGTAGAGACACTACATACTGATATACACCTGAACATCAGCAGGAGAGGACTCTTTAAAGTAGAGACTCTACATACTGATATACACCTGAACATCAGCAGGAGAGGACTCTTTAAAGTAGAGACACTACATACTGATATACACCTGAACATCAGCAGGAGAGAACTCTTTAAAGTAGAGACACTACATACTGATATACACCTGAACATCAGCAGGAGAGGACTCTTTAAAGTAGAGACACTACATACTGATATACACCTGAACATCAGCAGGAGAGGACTCTTTAAAGTAGAGACACTACATACTGATATACACCTGAACATCAGCAGGAGAGGACTCTTTAAAGTAGAGACACTACATACTGATATACACCTGAACATCAGCAGGAGAGGACTCTTTAAAGTAGATACACAGCAGGAGAGGACTCTTTAAAGTAGATACACTACATACTGATATACACCTGAACATCAGCAGGAGAGGACTCTTTAAAGTAGAGACACTACATACTGATATACACCTGAACATCAGCAGGAGAGGACTCTTTAAAGTAGAGACACTACATACTGATATACACCTGAACATCAGCAGGAGAGGACTCTTTAAAGTAGAGACACTACATACTGATATACACCTGAACATCAGCAGGAGAGGACTCTTTAAAGTAGAGACACTACCTGAACATCAGCAGGAGAGGACTCTTTAAAGTAGATACACTACATACTGATATACACCTGAACATCAGCAGGAGAGGACTCTTTAAAGTAGAGACACTACATACTGATATACACCTGAACATCAGCAGGAGAGGACTCTTTAAAGTAGAGACACTACCTTCTAGAGACACTCACCTGATGGAGCTTCTGCAATATGGGACTGGGCGGCTTTCAGACCCTCTTTGGTTAACATGGCGGTGACTGGAAGATGGGGCAGGGGTTCATCAACAACTGAAGTTTCTTTTGGTTCTTTGGGTGAAGAAAAAAAATCCTTTGTTAAAGTAAATTCAACGGCTTACAGAAGGCTGCCGGTGTCAGAATAATCAAAAAAAATGAGCTTCCTGATCCTTCACAGGAACTCTGAACAGCTATAAATTCCTCGAGCAATAATACACAACATGTTAACGACTTAAAATCTGACAAACACACCGAACACGTTGGTAAAACAATGATTTGTAAACGTAAATGCCCTCTTACTGTAGTTTCAGAAGGATATAGTATATGAATGTACATGAATAGACTGTTTATACAACTATAGGGGTCAAGTACAGGAAATTATGTACGTTATCTAAGATCTGTGACTTTATAATTAGTTTTAGTTTATTTATTGATGGTGTCGTGGAGAGTCCCCGTCGATGAACTGTCACAAAAACAGTAAATGGTGCAGCTTTAGCCGACATGGCTAATTTCGAGTCCCCGGCCAGATGGTAATAGACACCCTTAAAATGACAATATATCAACAGCATTAGTTATAAGAAAATATATAAAATAGAATAAAGGATAAGAGAGGATAAAAGAGAATCGATTATTATTCGCCAGGGCTGCCGAATAATCGATTTTGATCATGGTCAGTTTCTGGCAACCCACGTTACTACATACAGTACATGTCATAAGGCTTTGAACAATGTTGGTTTTCTTGCAATTAAAACACGTAGATCTTAGAAGCTCTTGTCTCCGGTCTCTTTCTTGAGTTATCCAGAGTACATCCAGTCGAGTTATACATTTAGTCAGCCTCAGAAGACACAACAATGTCTGCCATGTGGAGATTCAAACTCATAGCTCTTGATCCAATATAGTCACCGAAAACAAAGGATAAACTGAATGGACTGACCAGGCATGTTGGGGGTTTCCACGTTGGACTGCAGAGAGTTGTTTATTCCAGAAGACTCTGTGGTGTGTTTAGTGAGAGACCGGTGGGACTGGGAAACAACTTCAACGACCTCTGAGGCCACTGATGAGCTTTCTGAGAACCAAACAGAATCAAAAGTGAGGTCAACTCGTCAGATTACCCATGAGAAATGTAAAACGTTCCACCTACCTGCGTTCCCATTTTCCTGGAAAGCAACATGTTTCTCTCCCTTTGATTCAGTGCCCTGTTCAAAACAAAATGTATTATTAATCTTTCCAGGAATCAAACCAGGACATCCACACACAGGTAGGGTTAGTCAAAGCCTCAAAGGAACTCGGAGTTAACGGAGGAACGATGTGATAAGCCACCATCCATCACCTGGGAAGAAGTAGATCCATAACTTGCCTGCTTTTTGTCGGCAGGATTTCCAACAAAACCACTGGCGCAATTTTCATAACATTTGGTGGAGGGATGTAGCGAGTGTAAAGGCAGAACCCATTCCATTTTTGGGAATTCTGACGGAACTTATTTGAGGGAATTCTGCCTTTTTGGGAAAAAATCTGACCTTTTTCCGAATTCCGACATAATTCCGAATTCGGACTCTCTTCCAAATTCCTACTTTTTTCAAATCCTTACTTTATTTTTGTATTCAGACTTTATTATCTATTCCAAATTCTAACTTTTTGGGGAATTCTGACTTTATCCCGAATTCTGACTTTATCCCGAATTCTGACTTTATCCCGAATTCTGACTTTATCCCGAACTTTATCCCGAATTCTGACTTTTTGGGGAATTCTGACTTTATCCCGAATTCTGACTTCATCCCGAATTCTGACTTTATCCCGAATTCTGACTTTATCCCGAACTTTATCCCGAATTCTGACTTTATCCCGAATTCTGACTTTATCCCGAATTCTGACTTTATCCCGAATTCTGACTTTATCCCGAATTCTGACTTTTTCTGTATTCTGACATTTTTTGGGAATTCTTTATTCCTAGAACTCAAAAATAATAAACACTTTTGGTCCGATGTCAATTAAAATGGTGGCCCCAAGGGAAGTGGAAGTTATAAAATGCTGTTAACGGAGGAACGATGTGATAAACTAACATCACCCACCTGTGAAGAAGAAGATCCAAAATTAGCAAATTTGTCTGGTTTCTGTTGATTTCAGACGAAACCACCGGCCCAATCTTCATACAATTTGGTGGAAGGATGTAGCGAGGGTAAAGGCAGAACATATTACATTTTGGACTTGATCATCTTGGTCAATCAATTTATATATTAACTCAAACTTGAGAGTCAGATTAAGTCGGTGGTAAAAACGAGCTTTTATCACCTGAGGCAGCCAAAGTAAAACCTTTTCTCTCCAGACAGCAGTTTGAGACAGTAATCCATGCCTTTGTCACCTCCCGGCTGGACTACTGTAACTCTCTCTACATGGGGGTCAGTGGGTCCTCCCTCGCACGACTGCAGCGGGTGCAAAATGCCGCAGCAAGGCTCTTAACTGGCACACGGAAGTATGACCACATTTCCCCTGTTTTAGCTTCTCTCCACTGGCTGCCAATTTATTTTAGGATCCATTTTAAAATGATTTTATTTACTTTTAAATCCCTAAATGGCATGACCCCACCATACCTTGCTGAGCTGCTACAGCATTACACGCCGAACCGCCCTCTCAGGTCAGCGGACCCTCCTGAATGTGCCTAAAACCAGGTCAAAGCTCAGAGGGCGCCGTTGCTTCTCTGTAGCGGCTCCCACGCTGTGGAACGCTCTGCCCGTGGAGATCAGACTCCACACTGCCTGCTTTCAAATCGCTTCTTAAAACCCACCTCTTCTCCTTAGCGTTTTAACATTTGGCGTTTCAACAGCTGAGCTGTGTTACTTCTTTGTATGCTTTGTTTTATCTATTTGCCTGTACAGCACTTTGGTCTGGAGGTTTAAAGTGCTTTATAAATAAAGTTGTATTGTATATATTATGTTTGCCCTTTTGTTAATTTCTCAATATAAGTCATTTGCGGAGTTCTGCGTTCTCAAAGCTCCACTTGTAGTGTTGTGAATGTCTTCCTGGCTGGGAAACACCGTAGTAATTTGAATTATAGTCAATAAGAGCGACTTCACAATCATCCAAGGGAAGTCATAGCCTCAAAGGAACATACGGAGAGTTAACGGAGGAACGATGTGATAAGCTAACATCATCCACCTGTGAAGAAGAAGATGCATAATTAGCGAACTTGTCTGGTTTCTGTCGGCAGGATATCCGACAAAACCACCGGCCCAATTTTCATTACATTTGGTGGAAGGATGTAGCGATGGTAAAGGCAGAACATTTTACATTTTGGACTTGATCATCTTGGTCAATCAACTTATATATTATTTTTGCCCTTTTGTTAATTTCTCAATATAGGTCATTTGCAGAGTTCTGCGTTCTCAAAGCTCCCCTTGGCGTGTTGTGAATGTCTTCCTGCCAGAAAGCACCATACTAATTTAAATTATAGTCAATAAGAGCGACTTCCCATTCATCCATGGAAAGCTGCTTCCTTGGTAATTGGTAATAGTTAAAGGTTGGATTGTATGTCATTTTAGGGTCCCAATGAGGCTCTGACTGATGACTAATTCAACTTCAATCGCCTCTGCTAGAGTTGTGGACATAAATAACTTAATGTAAAGGTGTGAGGGGGCTGTCGGCTAATTTAACAAAACCCAGTGTAAAATCACAACAAACATGGAGAAAGACTGTGTAAGGAGTGGTTTGCTTTTCCAGCCATTACCCAGGAAGGTAAATTAGTGATGCAAGACAGGCTGTTAACTGTCTGTTTGAGTCTATTTATACATCTGTCTTAGCAACATCACTCATCGAATTGCTCACAACAAACAAAGATGCTTTCTTTTGTCTGTCAGGCTGCTTTGGAGCTAACATTTATTTCAGGCCTCTATCCTCTGTGTGTGTGTGTGTGTGTGTGTGTGTGTGTGTGTGTGTGTGTGTGTGTGTGTGTGTGTGTCTAAATGTGTGATGTTCAGCTGTTAACGACTGAAAGCTGCTCCTTTAATGACAGCTGTGGCCAACACTGAGAAGCTATTTTAAATTCTGCAATCAGTCCCTTTGCAGGAGTTCCGCTCCGCTCTCCTTACCTCCCAATATAGACCCAAATGGATGCTTTCGAAATCGGGGAGTTAGCCTTTTCAAACAGCACCTAGTTATATACGCCTGAAGCTTGGCCTGTATTTGCCCCTTACCCCCCCCTCCATGCCTTCTGCTTTCCAGAGAGGAGGAGGAGGAGAGTATAGCTGGCTGTACACTGACTTAGGGTATCCAGACTTTTCAGATTTTATTAGAAATTCAGACTTTTTTTTGGGGAATTCTAACTTTTTTTCTTCGAATCCTAACTATTTCTTTGGTATCGTGACTTTTTCCGAATCTGACTTGTTGGAATTCTAAAAAAAAATCGGTTTTCTAACTTTTTGTTCGAATCATGACTTTTTGGGGTGAATTCTGAATGTTCCCCCGAATTCTGACTTTTCTTTTTTTTTTTTAGGAAATTCAGACTTTATTCGGAAGTCCGACTTTTTGGGGGGAACTCTGAACTTTTTTTTTTAATTCTAACTTTTTCCAAAATTCCTATTTTTGGAATTCTGAGACGTTTTCGGTATTCTGACTTTATTCTTAGAACTCAAAAAGGTTGATCACTTTTGGCATTTCTCGATGCAAATTTCACATGCTGCCCTCAGGGAAGTTATCAAATGCTTCTCAGAGTCATTTAGGGGTTTGAGGACTCATTCCTGCACCACCATAAGGCAACGAGCATCAGTGGTACTACGTCACATCTTAGGGCACTTTGCATTGGTTTTTGCTTCGTGGCAACACAGGACGACACCAGGTGGGGTTAACGTTGACAAGTTTGAGGACAGTCTGTGATAAAAGGCTATGGCACTAAGAATAACAAAAGAACATTCTGCTTTCCAGAGACACGCAGTGGGCTGGCAGCAAAGCAGTAAAGACATTTCAACCGTCCGTCAACTGGTCGTCAAGCGGGGATTATCACCACGTTGATCTCTGGGCTCCATTATAGCTCCTGTAGGATCTCACAGTCTCACTCTGTCTGACCCGGTATTAATCCTCTCAACCCTGCCTGGGTTTACCTACACCTTATTTAGGCTCTTTCTTAGAAACATGCAAAGGGTTGGATACTGACAACAACGCTTTGTCTTTACCACTATGGACCAATTAACTGACTGTTTAAGACCCAATTAAGGAATACCTATTTCACCGTTACACTTGCATATGTTCGATTTTTGCAATGTGAAATTCCCATTGAATTAATGTATTTGGCTTTCAAGTCCAAGTACATACTGCAAACAGCCCAATCAGATCATTTAAAGACTGAATATTGATACACCCAAAACTGAATTTCAATCTAGAAAACACCTCTAATAAAAACAGAAGCGAAAAGTGAAAAAAACATATTTTTTTAAAATCTCTTTTGGTCAGATCTAAATGCAGTTTTTGCCGGACTCATTCCTACACCACTCTACGGCAGCAAGCATCTTGGGGTTATTTATTTTGCATTGATTTATGATTAGTGGCAACAAATTGGGATGACAGTGGAAAAGTATTCGGACAGTCTGTGATCGAATCATGAAGTTGCAGTGAGTACTTTAACAGAAGAAAGGACAGAAAAGTAAGTAATGCAAAGTACTTTTTGATGTCCTGCAAAGGTCAAGATTCAAATGACCACCCTTATTAACACTTGGACCCCCCCCAAAGACTTCAAACCAACATGTCAGTGGGGTTGAACCTTTAATACATCCTTATTACCTGCAATAGTCACTCACTAGGCACCATAACAACATATTCTCCCATTAGTGCCTGGAAGGCTCTTTCTATTTCGAGTTTGGACACCCCTAAAGTGGACCATACCATCTCAAAACCAATGGAGACGCTGTAGGTTAAGTAGCTAGTTATCTTTATAGATTAATACTCCTTACATTCTTACATTCAGTGTGTTCTGAATCGGATTGGATGTCTGCAGACATTACGTTGAAGAAGCTAATAAATGTAAGATTGAAAGACGTTAGTTAACTGAAGCAAGCATCTTTCCTGTACTGGGCGAAGAAGTGGACCCTTCTGATTGCCATTGTAGGTTTCAGACTCTTTGACAAAGTCACTAAAATTGATTGGGAAACCTCCAACTGCCAACCAATGGACCTCAATAAAGGTTAACCATTACTCACTGCACTGTAGACCCTAACCCTAACTGATCTAATATATCATATCATTCCATTGACTTGACTCTTCACATCTCAAAACATTCTACTGCACTTTTGTATCTGTTCTATCTGTTCTATGTCCTATAGGTTGCGCTGTTGGAGGAGCCTGAGACTTCAGTTCTTCATTAACATATCTACACTGTAACAAATGTGCAAATGACAATAAAGCCTTGAATCTTGAAACCCTAATACGCCAGCCTTTTTTCATAACACTGACCTAAAATGAACCCAAAGTATTAGATGATGGATCAGAGGTCTATCTTGGTGTTAAATCGTGGTACGTCAGAGTGTGTGTGTGGGGGGGGGGTGTACTTTAGGTGATTTAAGAGCAGAGGTATTTGGGCAGGGTTTGTATTTCGTCGGGACAGCTGGCTGTCACTCTTGGGGGGGTGTGTTGGGGTATTATTGACCGGGACGTCGACGTATTTCAACTTTCCATCAGGAGATTTGAGACTCCGATTGGCTGGGAAGCAAGATTCCTGAAAGATTAGAGGATGGGGATTTAGTTCATACCTGTGTTCAGAGAGCAGGGTGGGAGGGTTACTTTGAAAATGTAATCTGTTACAACTGACCTCGTCACTTTACTCATAAAACTGTCAACGTGTTCTTCACCATACTCATAATCATTCATAATATCAATAACGGTCTATAGTATATTCATATTGATGCTGTGGATAGTGTCTATGTCATTGTATACCTGTATCCATGGTGTATTACATTTATACCCTGCTGTTTATAATGTGTATACCTCCTTATAGTGTTCATAGTGTAAATACTTCACGGTTAAGTGCAAACTGAATTGCGTTGCTCCCTGTCAGAGAGTCATAGACGTGTCATAAATGAACAATACGTGGACTGTGAAGCATGAAGTGTGGTTTACTGTTCCTCTGTGTCAAGTGGTGACCGTGCACTTCCAGAAATGCTTCTTCATCGTCTCATCTTCACCTGGAGCAAAGGGTAGATTGTGACGGACTGAATGCAATCACAGTGGAGATCTTGATTTGTACTCGTGATCATTTGAAGCAAAGCGTTGCATCAAGTTGTTGGTGCTTTGCATCGCTGCAGGATTACCCTCCAACTATTATTAGTGTATCTGGCAGAGAGCTTGCTTTGTTTTGTTTTTCAGCAGTTACTGCAAAACTGCTGCTTGGATTTCAGCGGTGGGAAGTAACAAGTACATTTACTCAATTTTTGAGATACTTGTACTTTACTTGAGTATTTTTATTTTATGCCACTGTGTACTTTTACTCCTCTACAGATCAGAGGTACATGGTGTACTTTTCCTCCACTACATGTATTTAATCCCTTTAGTTACTTCACAGATCTGGATGAATGATGTGAAATATAACCAAGTGTTGAATCAGACTTTAGTTCCACCTGGAGTAAATCCACCAGCTACCCTGCAGTCTACAAAGCCATTCAGACTAGCTGCTCCTTCACCAGCTACCCTGCAGTCTACAAAGTACTTCAGACTAGCTGCACCTTCACCAGCTACCCTGCAGTCTACAAAGCCATTCAGACTAGCTGCTCCTTCACCAGCTACCCTGCAGTCTACAAAGCCATTCAGACTAGCTGCTCCTTCACCAGCTACCCTGCAGTCTACAAAGCCATTCAGACTAGCTGCTCCTTCACCAGCTACCCTGCAGTCTACAAAGCCATTCAGACTAGCTGCACCTTCACCAGCTACCCTGCAGTCTACAAAGCCATTCAAACTAGCTGCTCCTTCACCAGCTTTGAGAACACTTTCATGATCAATCATTATAAAACACATCATATATATTATTCTGAAATGGACCAATCTGCACAACGACTACTTTCACTGTCTTTCACTATATTTTGATGAGAATACTTTCCTACTTTCACTTGAGGAACATTTTGAATGCAGGACTTTTACTGTGAAAGAGTATTCCTACACTCTGGTACTTCTACTTTTACTCAAGAAGAAGATCTGAGTACTTCTACTTTTACTAAAGTACAAGATCTGAGTACTTCTACCACCTCTGCTGGATTTCAATGAAACTTGGTGGACGGGTGAATCACAAATCAAAGAACCATGTCACGCGTTTCTTTCCAGATATGTTCAGGACGCTATGAAGTGTGCAGTTATTGGCTCCAAAGAGCTGCAGCGAGTCCCAAATCACAAACCCCAAAATACATGTGCCCTTTGAAGGACCTGCGGTTCTAAAAGCTGTCAGAGCGCTGAGTGGGGGGGGGGGTGAGTGTGTGTGTGTGTGAGGGTGTGTTGTGTGTACGTGTGTGTGTGTGTGTGTGTGTGTGTGTGGCCTAGCATACTATACAGGGTTAGGGTTAGGGTTAGGGTTAGGGTTAGGGTTAGGGTTAGGGTTAGGGTTAGGGTTAGGGTTAGGGTTAGGCATGGGTTGGTTATGGTTAAGGTTAGGATAAGTCTCCAGGAAATGCATGTAAGTCAATGTAATGTCCCCTGAAGTGATGTATACATGGTATGTGTGTGTGTGTGTGTGTGCATGTCTGTGTGTGTGTGCGTGTGTGTGTGTGTGTGTGTGTGTGTGTGTGGTTTTTACCTTCATTTTTGGTCAAATATAAGGGTATACCTCCTGCAACGCTCTATATCCAAGATTGAAGATTCTAGACATTGTGATTGTTGGGCTGCATGGGACACAATGAATTCAACAGGCGATGAAGAGGCTTTGGAGAAAACCACTGGACTCAGAGGTCAGAGATATCTCCCAGTTTAATCCTGACTCCTCACATGGAGCTATCTGAGGACCAGTTCCTGAGCACGGCTGATCTTCTGATGGTTTATTTTCGACCCACATGGATTTGTTGTTTTACTAGTGGATACAACATGTGTTTATTTGTGCTTGGGGTGAACACATGTGCCGTGGTTTGGTGTTGGATGAAGGCAGAGTTTGGCTGAACTGAGTTAACCTCGGGAAAGGTGTTTGGAAAGACTGAGCTCAAAGATTCAGATAAAGAGATACAGCAACACGAGTAGGCTGATTAAAACGTGGACAGCACATCTGGCAACTTGTCTTTTTGGCAATATTGCACGAAATATGAAATGTGTTGTAATCGTGAGAACTTTCAACGGTTGTAAAAAATCTGCTTAGTAGTTATTTTAAACCACCGCAGTGTTTTGCAACCGGAGAAGCCTTCAATCGCACGGATCTATCAATCAGGTCGTGGAGAGTTGAGTCAGTGTCTGGAGCAAAGAGGAGATAGTGACTGGGCCTATTTTCAACGCCATGTTGTCGTCTATTGATATCGGTGATTGAGATGCGACTATTTTGGAACCTCCTCAAGGAAAGTGGTGCATCATTGGAATCCATTGCATGATTATGATAGCACTTTTATTATTACTTCTTCAAGGAGCTGATGGTTCAGTTTCTTGGTTTAGGTTTCAGCAGAATGTGCAACCACTCACCCATAAGTAATAATAATAAGCGCTTTACTTGAAACTCAAAGACAAAATTCAGAAAAGCAACACACTTAAAATATATAAAAGGGTAAGGGTTAACCCTAACCCTTACCAAGGCCCGGGACCCCCAATGACACTTTACCGCAGCCACATCATAGACTCTATGCATTACATGTTGATGTAGAAGAGACATGAAGAAGAGGGGACACATGTTGATGTAGAAGAGACATGAAGAAGAGGGGACACATGTTGATGTAGAAGAGACATGGAGAAGAGGGGACACATGTTGATGTAGAAGAGACGTGAAGAAGAGGGGACACATGTTGATGTAGAAGAGACGTGAAGAAGAGGGGACACATGTTGATGTAGAAGAGACATGAAGAAGAGGGGACACATGTTGATGTAGAAGAGACGTGAAGAAGAGGGGACACATGTTGATGTAGAAGAGACGTGAAGAAGAGGGGACACATGTTGATGTAGAAGAGACGTGAAGAAGAGGGGACACAAGTTGATGTAGAAGAGACGTGAAGAAGAGGGGACACATGTTGATGTAGAAGAGACGTGAAGAAGAGGGGACACATGTTGATGTAGAAGAGACGTGAAGAAGAGGGGACACATGTTGATGTAGAAGAGACATGAAGAAGAGGGGACACATGTTGATGTAGAAGAGACATGAAGAAGAGGGGACACATGTTGATGTAGAAGAGACGTGAAGAAGAGGGGACACATGTTGATGTAGAAGAGACATGGAGAAGAGGGGACACATGTTGATGTAGAAGAGACGTGAAGAAGAGGGGACACATGTTGATGTAGAAGAGACGTGAAGAAGAGGGGACACATGTTGATGTAGAAGAGACATGGAGAAGAGGGGACACATGTTGATGTAGAAGAGACGTGAAGAAGAGGGGACACATGTTGATGTAGAAGAGACGTGAAGAAGAGGGGACACATGTTGATGTAGAAGAGACATGAAGAAGAGGGGACACATGTTGATGTAGAAGAGACGTGAAGAAGAGGGGACACATGTTGATGTAGAAGAGACGTGAAGAAGAGGGGACACATGTTGATGTAGAAGAGACATGAAGAAGAGGGGACACAAGTTGATGTAGAAGAGACGTGAAGAAGAGGGGACACATATTGATGTAGAAGAGACATGGAGAAGAGGGGACACAAGTTGATGTAGAAGAGACGTGAAGAAGAGGGGACACATGTTGATGTAGAAGAGACGTGAAGAAGAGGGGACACATGTTGATGTAGAAGAGACATGAAGAAGAGGGGACACATATTGATGTAGAACAGACATGGAGAAGAGGGGACACAAGTTGATGTAGAAGAGACGTGAAGAAGAGGGGACACATGTTGATGTAGAAGAGACGTGAAGAAGAGGGGACACATGTTGATGTAGAAGAGACGTGAAGAAGAGGGGACACATGTTGATGTAGAAGAGACATGAAGAAGAGGGGACACATATTGATGTAGAAGAGACATGGAGAAGAGGGGACACAAGTTGATGTAGAAGAGACGTGAAGAAGAGGGGACACATGTTGATGTAGAAGAGACGTGAAGAAGAGGGGACACATGTTGATGTAGAAGAGACATAATAGGAGAGCTTGAAACTGAGAACCGAAGGAGTACTCACGTTAGTATCAGCGTGTCTCTTTGCTCTCCATGGAGGTGGAGCTGGGCTGTTAGTTGAAGCAGAGTTCGACGCTCCGCTGGAACCCGAAACCTCCGAACACATCGACTGGCTGCACTCGGATCTTCCCGCTCTTTCTTCTCTTTGTCCATTCTTTAAACTCTCCTTCTCGTCCTTCCTCTCCATCTGTATCCCGGCGATGCTCTCCACCAGCCGGCCGAGACCCTCCATCTTGGCTCTGAGTTGCTGGTTCTCTTCCTGAAGCCGGTTCACCGCCTCCACCAAAGGTCCGTTGGGAATAATCAGCTCTCCGATCCTCTTCTCGATGCGTTGCTTGAAGGCACTGACGTCAACGTGGACCTCTCTGATGGCGGCTTGTAACGTTGCTCTGAACTCGACTAGAGCCTCGCTTTCCATCACTTCCTGTCGACCTTCTGTGGATTCATCCATGGCTTCAATGTTGTTGTTTGTTTCTAATCTGTGAAGCCCACTGAGACAAATGTGTTTTGTGATATTGGGCTTGATTTGATTCTTGAGAGACCCTCACCAACCCCGAGCTTCAAGTCCAAAGAGTGGCCGAAATGCAGCTCGGAAACCAAAACCTTTTTTAGTTCCTTCTCTGTTCGACGGCCTTAAAAAGAGTTCTTGAGAACTTCCTCTGGCAGTTCCTTCCGTTAGATGAATCTGTGGTTTTCAAAGCCAGTTTACAGTAATTTTAAAGATGTAAACGGACTTTTAACGGACGTTTTGCAGCAGGAAGATCCCTTGGCGGCAACTTTTCCCATCTACCTCCATGGAGGACTTCTCCCAAAGTGTGTATTCTCTCACGCTCTGCTCTCATCTGCTGGAAGTCAGAGCAGGCGTTATTTATAAGCTGTGGAAAACTCATGCACAGTGTCACTCGAAACAGATTACGTACTGCAGGGAAAGATCAGGTTCTCAGAGCAGGCGAGAGCTGATGGACGATCAAAGTAACCTTTCAGAGGGATCCAGTTGGAGTGGTGCATCTACTACTACTAGTGTGTGTGTGTGTGTTTCCTGAATGCTTCCCCGGCTGAGTGGTGTTGTCTATAAGCTATCTGTGTCTCCTGAGCTGAAGAGCAACAGGTTCGCTTCTGTATTTTGGGACAAAAAGGGGGTGGGGGAATATCAAAATGTAGAGGAGGGGGCCGTGTTATTGTCCTGTGTTTGTCTGGGTTACTGGAAGTCCATTTCAAAAGATTTGATGGGTGGTTTTTATTCTGAAACGGACACAATATAATATTTAATCTATTCTTAGACGTCTTCAGAGATACATGTGATCTTAGTTTCAGGACTTTTTGATCACCAAACACAACGTGTGGGGAAACTGAAACGATTAAACTATTGTCACCTTTAAATATAAAGACGTTTAGCTCTTGGAAGGTCTTTATAAAAAGGTCTTCCACAACGCACATTCTCAAATTAAGAAAAATGTAAAAAGGATGTTGCCTTTTTACATCTTATTGATATTAAATATGTTTTATTTTTCACTCTATCATGAAATCTAATCATATTCTTGTATAATTATTTTTTAAATTGTCATTCTGAGACAAATGTGTTGATTTAATGTAATTTCAAAATGAAGCGTATGGTATTCTTTTAAAGCCGGCTATTTAAATAGTACATTTAGACCTGTGCCAGTATACAGTATATTCTACCCACATATCAGCCCTGAGCCACAGCGCCTCCCAGTGGCCATGACTTCACATTACATCTTCAAAAACACCTCTAATGCACCATAACCAGACACTAAATAATACAAAAGAGGAAAACCAAAGTGAGAAGAAAATGTAGATATTCTTTATTTAAAGCAGACGGATGATGATCTCAGGAGTTTCTCTGTCTGTTAATTAAATTAAAACTCCTTCATGACAGCAATGTGGATTTCTTATCTCTACCTTCAGGTGATGACACTCACATATGTTGTCTTACCAGTTAAGCACTGAGCTGTAACTCCATCCAGAAAAAACACCTGCAGATTCAGGGGATTATTCTACCTGGTGGTTTGGTATAAAAATATTGATTAAAGATGCTTTAATGTAACTGTTCCCACTCATACTGCAGCTTCTCCGTCATTCTTCTGTTGTATTCAAAACAGAGCGGATGCTACTGATGGAGGAAATTATAACAAAAATAACTCTCCAATTAGTATGTAGTGTCTCTACTTTAAAGAGTCCTCTCCTGCTGATGTTCAGGTGTATATCAGTATGTAGTGTCTCTACTTTAAAGAGTCCTCTCCTGCTGATGTTCAGGTGTATATCAGTATGTAGTGTCTCTACTTTAAAGAGTCCTCTCCTGCTGATGTTCAGGTGTATATCAGTATGTAGTGTCTCTACTTTAAAGAGTCCTCTCCTGATGATGTTCAGCTGTATATCAGTATGTAGTGTCCTCTACTTTAAAGAGTCCTCTCCTGATGATGTTCAGCTGTATATCAGTATGTAGTGTCTCTACTTTAAAGAGTCCTCTCCTGGTGATGTTCAGGTGTATTATATCAGTATGTAGTGTCTCTACTTTAAAGGGTCCTCTCCTGCTGATGTTCAGGTGTATATCAGTATGTAGTGTCTCTACTTTAAAGAGTCCTCTCCTGTTGATGTTCAGGTGTATATCAGTATGTAGTGTCTCTACTTTAAAGAGTCCTCTCCTGCTGATGTTCAGGTGTATATCAGTATGTAGTGTCTCTACTTTAAAGAGTCCTCTCCTGCTGATGTTCAGGTGTATATCAGTATGTAGTGTCTCTACTTTAAAGAGTCCTCTCCTGCTGATGTTCAGGTGTATATCAGTATGTAGTGTCTCTACTTTAAAGAGTCCTCTCCTGCTGATGTTCAGGTGTATATCAGTATGTAGTGTCTCTACTTTAAAGAGTCCTCTCCTGCTGATGTTCAGGTGTATATCAGTATGTAGTGTCTCTACTTTAAAGAGTCCTCTCCTGCTGATGTTCAGGTGTATATCAGTATGTAGTGTCTCTACTTTAAAGAGTCCTCTCCTGCTGATGTTCAGGTGTATATCAGTATGTAGTGTCTCTACTTTAAAGAGTCCTCTCCTGCTGATGTTCAGGTGTATATCAGTATGTAGTGTCTCTACTTTAAAGAGTCCTCTCCTGATGATGTTCAGCTGTATATCAGTATGTAGTGTCTCTACTTTAAAGAGTCCTCTCCTGATGATGTTCAGCTGTATATCAGTATGTAGTGTCTCTACTTTAAAGAGTCCTCTCCTGGTGATGTTCAGGTGTATTATATCAGTATGTAGTGTCTCTACTTTAAAGAGTCCTCTCCTGTTGATGTTCAGGTGTATATCAGTGTGTAGTGTCTCTACTTTAAAGGGTCCTCTCCTGCTGATGTTCAGGTGTATATCAGTATGTAGTGTCTCTACTTTAAAGAGTCCTCTCCTGTTGATGTTCAGGTGTATATCAGTATGTAGTGTCTCTACTTTAAAGAGTCCTCTCCTGCTGATGTTCAGGTGTATATCAGTATGTAGTGTCTCTACTTTAAAGAGTCCTCTCCTGCTGATGTTCAGGTGTATATCAGTATGTAGTGTCTCTACTTTAAAGAGTCCTCTCCTGCTGATGTTCAGGTGTATATCAGTATGTAGTGTCTCTACTTTAAAGAGTCCTCTCCTGCTGATGTTCAGGTGTATATCAGTATGTAGTGTCTCTACTTTAAAGAGTCCTCTCCTGCTGATGTTCAGGTGTATATCAGTATGTAGTGTCTCTACTTTAAAGAGTCCTCTCCTGATGATGTTCAGCTGTATATCAGTATGTAGTGTCTCTACTTTAAAGAGTCCTCTCCTGATGATGTTCAGCTGTATATCAGTATGTAGTGTCTCTACTTTAAAGAGTCCTCTCCTGGTGATGTTCAGGTGTATTATATCAGTATGTAGTGTCTCTACTTTAAAGGGTCCTCTCCTGCTGATGTTCAGGTGTATATCAGTATGTAGTGTCTCTACTTTAAAGAGTCCTCTCCTGTTGATGTTCAGGTGTATATCAGTATGTAATGTCTCTACTTTAAAGAGTCCTCTCCTGCTGATGTTCAGGTGTATATCAGTATGTAGTGTCTCTACTTTAAAGAGTCCTCTCCTGCTGATGTTCAGGTGTATCTCAGTATGTAGTGTCTCTACTTTAAAGAGTCCTCTCCTGCTGATGTTCAGGTGTATATCAGTATGTAGTGTCTCTACTTTAAAGAGTCCTCTCCTGCTGATGTTCAGGTGTATATCAGTATGTAGTGTCTCTACTTTAAAGAGTCCTCTCCTGCTGATGTTCAGGTGTATATCAGTATGTAGTGTCTCTACTTTAAAGAGTCCTCTCCTGCTGATGTTCAGGTGTATATCAGTATGTAGTGTCTCTACTTTAAAGAGTCCTCTCCTGCTGATGTTCAGGTGTATATCAGTATGCAGTGTCTCTACTTTAAAGAGTCCTCTCCTGCTGATGTTCAGGTGTATATCAGTATGTAGTGTCTCTACTTTAAAGAGTCCTCTCCTGCTGATGTTCAGGTGTATATCAGTATGTAGTGTCTCTACTTTAAAGAGTCCTCTCCTGCTGATGTTCAGGTGTATATCAGTATGTAGTGTCTCTACTTTAAAGAGTCCTCTCCTGCTGATGTTCAGGTGTATCTCAGTATGTAGTGTCTCTACTTTAAAGAGTCCTCTCCTGCTGATGTTCAGGTGTATATCAGTATGTAGTGTCTCTACTTTAAAGAGTCCTCTCCTGCTGATGTTCAGGTGTATATCAGTATGTAGTGTCTCTACTTTAAAGAGTCCTCTCCTGCTGATGTTCAGGTGTATATCAGTATGCAGTGTCTCTACTTTAAAGAGTCCTCTCCTGCTGATGTTCAGGTGTATATCAGTATGCAGTGTCTCTACTTTAAAGAGTCCTCTCCTGCTGATGTTCAGGTGTATATCAGTATGCAGTGTCTCTACTTTAAAGAGTCCTCTCCTGCTGATGTTCAGGTGTATATCAGTATGTAGTGTCTCTACTTTAAAGAGTCCTCTCCTGCTGATGTTCAGGTGTATATCAGTATGTAGTGTCTCTACTTTAAAGAGTCCTCTCCTGCTGATGTTCAGGTGTATATCAGTATGTAGTGTCTCTACTTTAAAGAGTCCTCTCCTGCTGATGTTCAGGTGTATCTCAGTATGTAGTGTCTCTACTTTAAAGAGTCCTCTCCTGCTGATGTTCAGGTGTATATCAGTATGTAGTGTCTCTACTTTAAAGAGTCCTCTCCTGCTGATGTTCAGGTGTATATCAGTATGTAGTGTCTCTACTTTAAAGAGTCCTCTCCTGCTGATGTTCAGGTGTATATTAGTATGCAGTGTCTCTACTTTAAAGAGTCCTCTCCTGCTGATGTTCAGGTGTATCTCAGTATGTAGTGTCTCTACTTTAAAGAGTCCTCTCCTGCTGATGTTCAGGTGTATATCAGTATGTAGTGTCTCTACTTTAAAGAGTCCTCTCCTGCTGATGTTCAGGTGTATATCAGTATGCAGTGTCTCTACTTTAAAGAGTCCTCTCCTGCTGATGTTCAGGTGTATATCAGTATGTAGTGTCTCTACTTTAAAGAGTCCTCTCCTGCTGATGTTCAGGTGTATATCAGTATGTAGTGTCTCTACTTTAAAGAGTCCTCTCCTGCTGATGTTCAGGTGTATATCAGTATGTAGTGTCTCTACTTTAAAGAGTCCTCTCCTGCTGATGTTCAGGTGTATCTCAGTATGTAGTGTCTCTACTTTAAAGAGTCCTCTCCTGCTGATGTTCAGGTGTATATCAGTATGTAGTGTCTCTACTTTAAAGAGTCCTCTCCTGCTGATGTTCAGGTGTATATCAGTATGTAGTGTCTCTACTTTAAAGAGTCCTCTCCTGCTGATGTTCAGGTGTATATCAGTATGCAGTGTCTCTACTTTAAAGAGTCCTCTCCTGCTGATGTTCAGGTGTATATCAGTATGTAGTGTCTCTACTTTAAAGAGTCCTCTCCTGCTGATGTTCAGGTGTATATCAGTATGTAGTGTCTCTACTTTAAAGAGTCCTCTCCTGCTGATGTTCAGGTGTATATCAGTATGCAGTGTCTCTACTTTAAAGAGTCCTCTCCTGCTGATGTTCAGGTGTATATCAGTATGTAGTGTCTCTACTTTAAAGAGTCCTCTCCTGCTGATGTTCAGGTGTATATCAGTATGCAGTGTCTCTACTTTAAAGAGTCCTCTCCTGCTGATGTTCAGGTGTATATCAGTATGTAGTGTCTCTACTTTAAAGAGTCCTCTCCTGCTGATGTTCAGGTGTATATTAGTATGTAGTGTCTCTACTTTAAAGAGTCCTCTCCTGCTGATGTTCAGGTGTATAAGTTAAAGTTAAAGCCTGTTATTGTCATTATACACAGAGTATAACGAGATTCAAGGCAAGGCAAGTTTATTTATATAGCACTTTTCAACACAAGGCAATTCAAAGTGCTTTACAAAAAATGAAAGACTGTTACGGCTGCTGCCTTCCTTGTCCTCCTAACTCTGTGTGTGTGTGTGTGTGTGTGTGTGTGTGTGTGTGTGTGTGTGTGTGTGTGTGTGTGTGTGTGTGTGCAAATGAGCTCTACGGTTGCCCGATGTCATTGGATGTCCCGCCCTCGTACCATCCGAAGAGAGGATTGAACCGACGTCATCCAATCCCTGCCTGCTTCCGGCACATCTTCCGGGGGAGGAGTACAAAGGCCCGGGACGGAGATCATTCGGGAGGCTCTGCCTCGCCCATTTTGCTCTTGTGTTGTGGACACTTTAGAATCTAGCTATTAGACTGTGTGTAACTCGTGTAGTGTGTTTAGGGTGATTATATATGTGCTTAGTGTCGTGTTGAGATATGTGTTTAGAGTAGTGTGTTTAGTTCACCTTTAGAGTCCTCCTTTACTTTGGTTATCAACCTGTGCCTTTTTGGCCATTTTGTTTCTCACTGTTTTATAACCCACTTATACTTATTACCAATCCCATTCTGGTTGTGTTGCTTCCCTTTGGTTCCCCTAGACCAGTAGGGAACGTAATAAAGACATAAAGAAAATGAGTGCAACTCTGTCCCGGTGTGCAAAAAGTACAAACACTAAAAAACACGGCAATAGGACAGACAACATACGATCATACGGGGGAATAAATAGTTAAAAATATTGATATAAAAATAGTATAAAGTGCATTTAAAGTGTGTGTATGTGTGAGAATGGTTACGGTTATTGCATTATGTGTGGTGGTTGACGACCCAGGGGTAGAAACTGTTTTAAAGTCTGTTTGTCCGTGACTTGAAGCTCCTCTCTCTCCTCCCAGAGGCAGGAGAGAGAGGAGCTTCACCCAGGTCACAGACTGTTCTCTCTCCTCCCAGAGGCAGGAGAGAGAACAGTCTGTGACCTGGGTGATAGCTGTCCTTTATTATTGTATTTGCTCTGCTGAGGCAGCGGGGGGTGGAGATGTGTTCCAGAGAGGGCAGGGGGAGGTGGAGATGTGTTCCAGAGAGGGCAGCGGGAGGTGGAGATGTGTTCCAGAGAGGGCAGCGGGCAGCGGGAGGTGGAGATGTGTTCCAGAGAGGGCAGCGGGAGGTGGAGATGTGTTCCAGAGAGGGCAGGGGGAGGTGGAGATGTGTTCCAGAGAGGGGTGGAGATGTGTTCCAGAGAGGGCAGGGGGAGGTGGAGATGTGTTCCAGAGAGGGCAGGGGGAGGTGGAGATGTGTTCCAGAGAGGGCAGGGGCAGCGGGAGATGTGTTCCAGAGAGGGCAGGGGGAGGTGGAGATGTGTTCCAGAGAGGGCAGGGGGAGGTGGAGATGTGTTCCAGAGAGGGCAGGGGGAGGTGGAGATGTGTTCCAGAGAGGGCAGGGGGGGGTGGAGATGTGTTCCAGAGAGGGCAGGGGCAGCGGGAGATGTGTTCCAGAGAGGGCAGGGGAGGTGGAGATGTGTTCCAGAGAGGGCAGCGGGAGATGTGTTCCAGAGAGGGCAGGGGGCAGCGGGAGGTGGAGATGTGTTCCAGAGAGGGCAGGGGGAGGTGGAGATGTGTTCCAGAGAGGGCAGCGGGAGGTGGAGATGTGTTCCAGAGAGGGCAGGGGGAGGTGGAGATGTGTTCCAGAGAGGGCAGGGGGAGGTGGAGATGTGTTCCAGAGAGGGCAGGGGGCAGGGGGAGGTGGAGATGTGTTCCAGAGAGGGCAGGGGGAGGTGGAGATGTGTTCCAGAGAGGGCAGGGGGAGGTGGAGATGTGTTCCAGAGAGGGGTGGAGATGTGTTCCAGAGAGGGCAGGGGGCAGGGGGAGGTGGAGATGTGTTCCAGAGAGGGCAGCGGGAGGTGGAGATGTGTTCCAGAGAGGGCAGGGGGAGGTGGAGATGTGTTCCAGAGAGGGCAGGGGGAGGTGGAGATGTGTTCCAGAGAGGGCAGGGGGAGGTGGAGATGTGTTCCAGAGAGGGCAGGGGGCAGGGGGAGGTGGAGATGTGTTCCAGAGAGGGCAGGGGGAGGTGGAGATGTGTTCCAGAGAGGGCAGGGGGAGGTGGAGATGTGTTCCAGAGAGGGCAGCGGGAGGTGGAGATGTGTTCCAGAGAGGGCAGGGGGAGGTGGAGATGTGTTCCAGAGAGGGCAGGGGGCAGCCAATGGTTTTCTCTGCCATCCTGATCACTCTCTGCAGGGCTTTCTTGTCCGCAGCTGAGCATCCTGCAACCCACCCCGAGATGGAGTATGACAGCACGCTCTCGCTGGTCGCCCGGTAGAAGGACACCAGCAGCTTCTTGTTCAGTCAGTTTCTCCGAAGCACCCTCAGGAAGTGTAGTCG
Source organism: Harpagifer antarcticus (assembly GCA_902827135.1). NCBI lineage: Eukaryota > Metazoa > Chordata > Actinopteri > Perciformes > Harpagiferidae > Harpagifer > Harpagifer antarcticus. The sequence continues at coordinate 131,860 of CADEHL010001326.1, forward strand.
CTGCTGGGCCTTCTTAACTGCTGCAGTGGTGTGTGCCGTTCAGCTGAGGCTCTCCGAAATGTGAACCCCCAGGAACTTAAAGGTGGAGACCCTCTCCACTCTCTCTCCATTGCGGTGAAGGGGGGCGGGTTCTGGACGGTGCTTTCAAGTCTATGATTTCTTTTATTTTGCTTGTGTTCAGATGTAGGTTGTTAGCTGAACACCACGCAGACAGCTTCAGGATCTCGTCTCTGTATGCCGACTCGTCGTCTCCCTTATATATTTGGCCGACCACAGTGGTGTCATCTGCACATTTGATAATGGAGTTGGAGGGGTGAATGGGAGAGCAGTCATGTGTGTAGAGAGTGTAGAGTAGAGGGCTCAGCACGCAGCCCTGCGGGGAGCCAGTGCCGAGGGTGTGGGTGGAGGAGCAATAAGGGCCTATTGTCACTGTCTGAGGACGGTGTGTCAGGAAATTATTAATCCAGGCGCATAAGATGGAGGGGAAACCTAGGCTTGACAGTTTTTCCACTAGTATGTCAGGTATGATGGTGTTAAAAGCTGAGCTAAAATCGACACACAGCATCCTTATATAGTTGCCTGGGCCTTCTAGGTGGCTCACAGCTGTGTGAAGGACCGTGGTGATGGCATCATCCGTGGATCTGTTGGCTCTATAGTGTCTCTACTTTAAAGAGTCCTCTCCTGCTGATGTTCAGGTGTATATCAGTAGTGTCTCTACTTTAAAGAGTCCTCTCCTGCTGATGTTCAGGTGTATATCAGTATGTAGTGTCTCTACTTTAAAGAGTCCTCTCCTGCTGATGTTCAGGTGTATATCAGTATGTAGTGTCTCTACTTTAAAGAGTCCTCTCCTGCTGATGTTCAGGTGTATATCAGTATGTAGTGTCTCTACTTTAAAGAGTCCTCTCCTGCTGATGTTCAGGTGTATATCAATAGTGTCTCTACTTTAAAGAGTCCTCTCCTGCTGATGTTCATGTGTATATCAGTATGTAGTGTCTCTACTTTAAAGAGTCCTCTCCTGCTGATGTTCAGGTGTATATCAGTATGTAGTGTCTCTACTTTAAAGAGTCCTCTCCTGCTGATGTTCAGGTGTATATCAGTATGTAGTGTCTCTACTTTAAAGAGTCCTCTCCTGCTGATGTTCAGGTGTATATCAGTATGTAGTGTCTCTACTTTAAAGAGTCCTCTCCTGCTGATGTTCAGGTGTATATCAGTATGTAGTGTCTCTACTTTAAAGAGTCCTCTCCTGCTGATGTTCAGGTGTAGATCAGTAGATGTCCCGCCTCTTAGCACATACAACAATGTGTTGCAACACTAGCCAATAGGAGTGTGAGTGTTACATAATGATGTCACTATGAACTTTGGGATTTTAGCCAACCTATAGAATACACTACAGGAAAGGGACCACCCCAAATAGCAATACCGTAGTTTAATTGACTTTGAAATACATTTAAAGTGCAAGGATTCTTTTTAATGGATGTTAATGGTTTCTAAACACAGATGGCAAGACAAAGAACACAAAACACACTTGTTCAAATCAAAATTTATTGAATTTTGTTTAAAGGGGTGCTCTGAATTCACAAGTTGCAGCTACAGTACATAACTCCTCTCACATCAATAGTTTTTTAAGCTATTTTCGTAAAACAGTCCCACTATCTCCTTTCAGATATTTCCTCCAAAATGTCCAAGCTAAAAAAAAAAAAAAGATCGATGCATCAAATGTGATATATTTATATGAATGAAAAATCAGAACGCTATCGAAAATAACGCGGGGCAGGACGTGTTAGAGGTCGTGACGATGCTTGGAGCAAAGTGATATATGGTCAATCTCCAAAACATCCACAAATTAAAAAAGGTCTAAAAACAGAAACACGGCAAACAAATCACAAAACACTGGAGTTTCAACCTCAAACGATGCATTAGAAAAACAAGCTGGATTTGAAAATAAAGATTAAATGCTACAACATATGAACTGCTAAATAAATAACATAAAGGCCTTAAATCAGAATCAGAGCTTATCTTTTATTCTCGCAGTAAATGCATAGCAGTTTGAATAATAATCATCTTGAGGATTGCAGTGAACATGAAGGATACAACCTGTAAACACCGCCTGCCGACTTTCTCACACTTGAGATCAGAAATAGATGTTTTTCAAAAGGCACTGGAGACCAGATTCGGTTCACGGTCCACAGATCAAAATCAGTCCCAGCTACACACACACACACACACCTAACTTAAAATGCAAGCCTTTGTCAGATATATGAATGATAAAACGTCCTCAAAGCTGTTTAAGTTCACTATAGCCTAATGCCGCATTCACATCATATCAGTATCAAACAGACGTTATTTAAGTGTATTTTTAAGTGTTATATTGGTTTCCTGCTAGCATGTACTTTTTATTATGATCAAAATGTTGTTAGCAGGATAGCTAAAGGTATCCCAAATGTTTAGCATCAACGCTAGTGTGAGATGACTCGACAAAAATCTTTTTTTAACAGGGTGGCGACCAACCCTCCAAACAATGTTCATTTGTAGTAATGCCAGGATCTAACTACACAATATTTAATCCACAATTAATAATGTTTGGATAAGTCAGTCAAATATTCATAGATGATGTCCAAGAAACATGGCGGCAAAACGACATATTTCACAGTCACATTTTGTCACCATCACGGCGGGAGATGAAGCCAAACTAGGTGAGAAATGGTTATTAAGAATCAATTGGTTTGATATTGTGTAGTTTGATCACAGTGTAAGACAATGTGAAAAGTCACTCTCCATCCATTACCTTTCATTTAACATGGCATGAACGTGACATTAGACGGCCATTTTTAAACCTGTGCTAGCTTCAAAACCTTTATTCCGCCTCATGCAAGTCAATGCCTAATAAAACGACAATAACACCCCAGCCCCCAAAATCTGCACCGCTAACCCTGAATACATGAGTGTGAATACAAAGCAGCAAAATCATAAAGTGTCATGGTGGGGAGGGGGGAAAGAGAGGGGACCCCACATGCAATTCATATTCTCATCTCCAGAATCCAGAGGAACTTGACACGGTTGAGCTTATCGTGTTTATCGTTGTATTAGCTTGCAAGAAGGACTAACTTCAACGGGGGGGAACATGGAATCCAAAAATGTGGCGTTAGCTAAATGCTAACCCTTAATTTGCGAAGATCTCACCAAATGTTAGGGCTAAAATTGTTAAAATGAGTCGAGTAGCATCTACTTCAGCAGTTGTTAAACAAATATAGGGCCTATACAGATATTTACAGCACCTTTCAGATATGTTGTTCACCCTCAGATGATACGAAGCCCTCATAAAGTTTAAGACTAAATAAACTACAAAATAAAACATTAAAGTAGTGAAGGTTTTGCCAAATGTTTAGCATCAAGGCTAGTTTGAGATGACTCGACAAAAATCAAGTATTAGCTTGTAGTGCCTCAATAGAGTAGCGTTAGCAGGGACTCTATATTGATGCTAAAGCGTTAGCAGGGTACTCTTACTCAAGAGTATCATAGCATCAAGGCTACTAATCGTGTGAGATGACTCGACAAAAATCAAGTGTTAGCTTAGTGTAAAATAAAGTGTTAGCATGGATTCTACAACATTGATGCTAACGTGTCCACATGCTAGTTAGCAAGAAGTTGGCTATTGCTCAGCTACCGTTTTATTCAACCAGAACTCAAAATATTTTAGCTTGATATGGCTCAACAATGTAAGATAAAGTGTTAGCATTTAAGCAGCAACCACTTAGCGTATTATGCTAAAGCGTTAGCAGAATACTCCTAATCAAAATATTGCAAGCAAATGTTTAGCATCAAGGCTAGTTTGAGATGACTCGACAAAAGTCAAGTGTTAGCTTAGCGTAAGATAAAGTCTTAGAGCTCAACAATGTACGTTTAAGTGATAATAACGTTATGATACAATTATGCTTTATTGTTAGCATGTAGTGAAGCTTCAACTTAAAGTAGTGTGAGCAAGAAGCTAAATAGCGCTACAGGCCTATGCTAAACATCGTTAGCATGATGTAGCGAGGCTTTTGTAGTTATTTCGGTGTCCATGTTCCCATGCTGTCCTTACATACAAGGAATACAAATCACATCTTGTTTTGTTAGCTTACTGTGTGATGCTAAAAGTAGCATTATCATAGTTTCACAGCCAGTGTTACAGAGTTAAACATCCATGTCTTAAATGTACTTGGTGTTAGCGGAGAATCAACTGTACATCCATCACGAAAGGAGATGTTTGTTAGCTTTTAAGACAAATCATCTACAGTCTAAATGAATCACAGAGGGAAGCAGGTGGTTTTCTCTTCATGTCACGACTGTGAATATCTGACAGTCTTTGGTTTACCAACCCTAAGCTTAAATACAAGAAATCTAAACAAAATGATTTCATTCAGAAAGGAAAACAGCAACCATTGTGGATGTGATCGTCAAGAGAATCTCACAGTTTAATCATCTTCACAATAAACCTCTACACACACACATAACAGCTTTATCAAACTTCATTAAACCCTGAGCAAAGAGGATTAAGACTTTCGATAAAAAGTGAGAAAACAATAAGATATGTGTACTCTGCATGCCTTTCCTAAATCTTTAAATATATATTTATCAGTGATCCAGACAGATAGAAATAGAGGCTTTTATAGTCGTCAGGGACAATCAATGTAATCTTTAAGGTAATGCCGTCAGCTGATATGAATGGTAGCTTGAAGGAAAAGGGAGCTTTAATGATCAAATTCAGGAATGTTTCTTATATTTATTCCATTATTTCAAAAGATGCCTGCTTTTAAACCTCGCATTCGTCTCCTACATTGGTTCAATTGAAGATAACCCAAACACCATTAATAAAATGTAGCACTGTTCCTCTGTCAAATGGGGTGTTTCCTGCACGTCGGATAGCTTTGTGTCAGTGATATAAAACGATGGCTTTTTCTACCCGAGGTAAACGAGAACGTGTTTAAAACACATGTAATAAAAAGCATTAAAACAAACAACATGTCAGGAGGTTGAGGTCATGTGACTTAATGCAGCAGGAGGTTGAGGTCATGTGACTTAATGCAGCAGGAGGTTGAGGTCATGTGACTTAATGCAGCAGGAGGTTGAGGTCATGTGACTGAATGCAGCAGGAGGTTGAGGTTATGTGACTGAATGCAGCAGGAGGTTGAGGTCATGTGACTTAATGCAGCAGGAGGCTGAGGTCATGTGACTTAATGCAGCAGGAGGCTGAGGTCATGTGACTTAATGCAGCAGGAGGCTGAGGTCATGTGACTTAATGCAGCAGGAGGCTGAGGTCATGTGACTTAATGCAGCAGGAGGCTGAGGTCATGTGACTTAATGCAGAGCCTCACTAATCCCTCAATGATGGAGAGTAAACTGCTGAGGGGACAGAAAGGTTATCCTGACGACAGATGGCAGCAGAGAGGAAGAGGAGGAGGAAGAGGGAGGTTGGAAGATGGAGGTTGGAAGATGGAGGTTGGAAGATGGAGGTTGGAAGATGGAGGTTGGAAGATGGAGGTTGGAAGATGGGACACTTTTTAAGAAAAGAAAAAGGGAATGATCTGCAGCTTTTACATCTTGGTTGAATTGAGTGGGAAAGGAGAGATTTGTGACATGCTTACACTTTAGAAATTTAAACCATTGACTTCATGGAACGTAATGAAAGCTAACAGATGTAGCATCCATGCTAGAGGAGTGTCCTACTGTTGTGTGTGTGACGAGGCTTTAGCTTTGGGTCAATCCACTATATTAAGAGTTAGCTTTGTTCCTGCTAGCACTCGAAAGATAAAAGTGTCGGCATACCCAGCCACCGCTTAGATTATTACTCAAGATACTGTTAGCAAGAAGGCTACAGTTTGGCCACATGTTTAGCATCAAGGCTAGCGTGAGATGACTCGACAAAAACCACGTGCATGCTTCACGGTTATTGACGAATTGTGAGAAAGCAGAGCTAGAATAGTGTGTTAAACTCCCTCATGTACTTTAATGCAGCCTCAAAACCATGACAAGATATCACAATATTCAAAGTCTAAGAGGATATGTAGTTTGATGTTGAGATGTTTCCTCATTCCTAGACAAGATATTGATGAATATAGCATTCTCAAAATGTAAACTAAATGTGTTTTTGGGTGCCGAAACGTTCCTCACCCTCCTGCTGCTCGTCAGCCAACAGGAACACTCATCACTGCTTTCTAACAAATGAATCTACAGCACTACAGTACCCATAATGCAACAGTGTTTAGATTTGATAAGCAGTGTTGAAATGTATACATATTTAACATCCACAATTAACCTTATCTGTATGTTAACTACAACAACCCTTGGACAATTAGGAAACTAGATTTTTGAACAATTGTATATTCCAAAAGTTGTATTAATTTAGAAAGTAGTCTTCAGGTAAGCCTTATTATAAAGAACACCCAACACGCCATGCTTTGTAAACCAATGGGGTGCATCTTTGTGTCATTCATAGAAGCAGAAAACAATTGAAACCTTGAATTTAATTAAACCCATTGACTGCATTTGCTCTTATAGCTGCTTCTGTTAGCTTATTTAAACATACGTCGTCTTTAACGACAGTAAACCTTCACAAGCAAAAGTCACATATTTTCGCTTTAATGCAAAGTGGGAACATCGTGACAAAAAACTATCCGAGGAACATTTTGGATTTGAAACCAAACATTGAGGCGCAAGTTAGATCCGTTTGCTGCCTTTAAAGAAACGCATTCGTGTTTTTATATAACAACAGAACTTGTAGTAGTTATTATAAAAGTGATTTTCATATTAGTTGGAAAACGGCAACTGAGCTGCAGCTGTAAACTTGTCTTTGAGTATGCTACAACAATCCTTACTTAAATGATCAATATGCATTTATTCTTTCAGCAGTAAATGAGTTTATGAGAACACAACTGAGGTAAAAAGATATGTAGTGTGGAGATGCTATGGTCCCCAAATAAAGAAAAACAAAGTGAGGCTGACATGATGTTAGTGTCTGAATACATGCCTCTTCTTGCATAGATTGAATTTGCAGGACATTTAAAACAAACGGTTTTTAACAATTTGTCTTATGAAATCGTTGATATGAGGAAATGATATTCTCAAGATCAGAAAAAGTAGATGATGAATGTCTTAATGCAACTAAAACAAAACTCCTCTCAGGTGAAGTCACTAAATGTGAGCATGACGAGTGAGAGCAACTTCAGCACAACGCAACAACTGACGCTACAGGAAGAATATCTCCTGATATCCTTCATTTCTTGTAGCCTAGGCTCACCTTATTGCTCTGACACCCGCCCTGAGTTCACCCCCCCCCCTCCTCCCTCTCCTGACAAACATTTGACCCCGAGGGACCCTCGAACACTGCGGCGTCTCGACTTCAACGTTCACTGCCAGCAATGCAGCCGCAGATTCTCCAGTGTCATCAAACGGAGATCCACGAGGCATCTCTCAGTAGCAAGAACTCCCCCTCTGCACCGAGGACACATGCAGATGATATATTTTAATGTTCTCTCAGAGGTCTGTTTCTCGTGGTAAATACGTGAACTTAACGGCGCTGCTGTGATGCCAACAAATTGATAATTGTATCGTAGAAAAGACCAAGAAGAAATCGAAATGCTTGCATCCGAAAACATTTTGCAGGTTTCAGTCGTTCTTAATCGACTAAGATGTCTTACAGATATGACCATTACATCAATTCATCAATTAGTAAAGTAAAACCCTTTGAGTTTTATCGATTAAGGGTTTCTTTAGTAGAGAAGACCTTAATATTTCCTCATACACTGTCATTTTATCCCATCATGGCTTCACGATATCATTTAGACACTGTTAGACTCATACAGTACTTCATACATTTAGCAGAAACACAAAATGAAAAGCTAGCATGGACTTCACAATAACACGAGCTGTGATGCACAAAATAAATGTCGTAGTATTATCATATCATGTAAAGACCAAGAGGACATTTAAAAGCTTGTATTGGGGTTTCAGTTTGTCCAAAAACAGAACATTTGTACTTAAAGATGTCTCACAATCCATACCGGGCTGCATCTTAACCCATCATGGCTTCACAACAGTACTTAGACACTGAGAGTGTATTTCTTTTCTTTTTCAAGTGAATTTCACAGCCATTCAAACTAAAAAGCTAGCATGGACTTTAGCTGCCATGCATACAAGTCAAAACACTGAGAATGAAGACGTTTTTCTACAACTGAGGTAATCTCTTATCAATATCAGTGCCACAAACTCCCACTCCAACTCCAACGTAGGAGTGTTCCCAAAAGCTTTCTTAAAATTAAAGTATTCCCAATTACATGAGAGCAGTTTTTAAATAAGGGAGGGGAGGGGGGTTCACCATGCATACAGAGCGAGAACTAATTAGCCGGGGTTGTACAAGTGTGGGAGTGAAAATGGGATTTACAAACGGATGGAGAACATGCGGGATGGGAAGCTACACACATGGTGAAGAGTCACATTAACAGGTTAACAAAGTGAAATGTATTCCTCACAATAAATCCAACCGCCCACCCTCGATTCCTAATCCTTCCTGGTGTGATTACTGAATATCGGATGGGGGGAGAGGAAACAGAAATCTTTAAAATAAATACAACCTGTCTCTCACACTCTGTAACAGGCCGGTCAGAAGAGACACAGTAGCAGTGAGAGGTCAGGAAACGTCTCTCCAGTGGAAGCTCCTCCCACTTTTGACTCTCAGTGAAGCAGAACATGACCTCTCTCCAGTGTTGTAAAATGTAGACGGATGCAGTAAGATCCAAAGAAGAAAAATCATCAGTAGTAGAGCTGGATCGACGGAGAGAGAGAGATCCACTTCAGGCAGACGATATTTTTGTAACACAGGATATTATTTTTTCTTTTAAAGTGTGCGGAAAGATGCCCAGGAGTTGTGGGACAGAGAGCAGGCAGTCCTGGTGTACTACAGTACGATGGTGGAGGGGAAATGTCGAAATGTGTTAAAAGTCAAAACTAGTGCCTTTTTGCAGAAGTAGTCGAAGTAGCGTTAGTAGCTGAAGTGTGCGGCTTTGAGCGAGCAAAGGAAAAATCGTGAAAGCGGATATCAATCAGCTTTGGGATTGTCCGCGAGGGGTTGAACGTCCGGTTGAACTTCCGGCATGCGGCTGCGTCGATAAAGACGAAATCCTTTCCTGCATAGCAACACGAACCAGTAGACCTGCGGCGCCAGAATGCACGCGTTCCCCAGGTTGGTGAGCAGCGGCAGGTGGAAGGGAACGCTGTAGAGAGGGAGGTCGTAGTGGCGCCCGTACACCCAGTACATGTAGGGGAAGAGGGCGATGCGGCACATGAAGAAGGTCAGGAGAACCATGCCGCCATTTGCCTTGTGCAGCCAGCAGTCCTGGAGGCCCAGCTGGAGGAGACGAGAGAGGAGGAGACAAGACAGGAGGAGATGGAGAGGAGGAGACAAGAAGAGGAGACGAGAGGAGGAGGAGACAAGAGAGAGAGGAGACAAGAGGAGGAGGAGACAAGAGAGAGAGGAGACAAGAGGAGGAGACAAGAGAGAGAGGAGACAAGAGGAGGAGACAGAGGAGGAGACAAGAGAGGAGGAGACAAGAGAGGAAGAGACAAGAGAGAGAAGAGACGAGAGAAGAGGAGACAAGAGAGGAGGAGACAAGAGAGGAAGAGACAAGAGAGAGAGGAGACGAGAGAGGAGGAGACACAGAGGAGGAGACAAGAGAGGAGGAGACAAGAGAGGAGGAGACAAGAGAGAGAGGAGACAAGAGGAGGAGACAAGAGAGAGAGGAGACAAGAGGAGGAGACAGAGGAGGAGACAAGAGAGGAGGAGACAAGAGAGGAAGAGACAAGAGAGAGAAGAGACGAGAGAAGAGGAGACAAGAGAGGAGGAGACAAGAGAGGAAGAGACAAGAGAGAGAGGAGACGAGAGAGGAGGAGACACAGAGGAGGAGACAAGAGAGGAGGAGACAAGAGAGGAGGAGACAAGAGAGGAGGAGACAAGAGAGGAGGAGACCACACAGGGGGAGAGGAGGAGACACAGAGGAGGAGACGAGAGAGGAGGAGACAAGAGAGGAGGAGACAAGAGAGGAGGAGACAAGAGAGGAGGAGACCAGACGGGGGGAGACAGAGAGGAGGAGACAGAGGAGGAGAGAGGGGAATTTAAAAAGAAAGTTAGACGGGGTCCTTCTTCTTCTTCTACTGATCTAAAACAGGTGTAGGTCAAAGCGAACTCCAGCTCAGTACAGAGCGGTGCAGTGATGATGTATTCAAGAGAGACACTCGGTATATATTCTCTCACTGTTGATATTATTGTTCTGTTCTGTTTATTTTGTAACGTTTATATAAATATTTGCTGTTTATGTCATTTTGTATTCTTGTGCAATAGATGAGCTCCTACGTCACTTCCGGGCGAAAATTACGGCCCCGCCCACTTTTGGGGGGAAACAACGCTGTCATTTGAATAGCGGTCGATACACATTCTGAAGTTTTTGCCAATCCGATGAGAAATGTAAGAAAACCGTGGATCTTCAAAGAGCCCGGTTACGATGGCCAGACAGGCAAACAATTACATCATTGGAAAGCGACGATCGGTCTCGATATATGGTTAAATTAAGATCAGTAGGCAAGGCTGTAATTTCTGCAGCTGTTCCTCTCATGAGCGAGGCGGAAAATAATAGTTTTATCACGCCAAAAGCTGCGGTGTCGTTTATTGCTCCTCAAACATTAAAACAAATCCAGAGTATGTGTTACTGGACTTCCTCTAAGAAGAAAGGACAGAAGAGCTCTGTGGCTTCGGGCTCGATCGCCGTTCAACTGACAGCGCCCCAAAAGTGGGCGGGGCCGTAAAGTCACGTAGACGTTACTCTCATCTATGGACATCGATCGCCTGCTGCTTTATTTAAACACACATCGAGCCCGATCGTCGATTTCCAATGACTTCATGTAATTGTTTGCCTGACTGGCCATCGTGATCGGGCTCTTTGAAGATCCACGGTTTTCTTACATTTCTAATCGGATTGGCAAAAACTTCATTTGAATTAACCGCCGTTCAAATGACAGCTTTGTTTTCCCCCAGAAGTGGGCGGAGCCGTCATTTGTTAGTCTCATCTATGCTAGTCTACGGGCTGCTGGGACAAAGGAATTCCCCAAACTGGGATGAAGATATCTTATCTTGTGTATTTGAGTAGGCCACAAGTTAGCATGGCTAGTGTTCCCTTGAGATGAGAGGAAGTGGTCAAATGCTGACTCATCCCTGGGTGTTAGGACTTGTGTCTGCACCACTATATGATTTCTAGCATGCTCACCTTCATTAGCTAAAGCCGAGACAAAATACAGTCTGATGGTGTTGTAAAATATGTTGGATTAGTTCATAAAACTCTCCTTTTTTTAAATAAAAACCTAAAAGATATTTTCTCTCAGGGACTTAGTTATGAGATTTTTATTTCTTGTTTCTTTACTATTCTGTCGTGCCAAACAGACCAAAACAAAGCTCCTGTTTTTGATGCAGGAGCCATGGCTGCTCCACACTGAGATCGATAGGAATCAGCAGTAAAACTGTTAGTGCTGATTCGGGCCAAAGGAGGGAGACGAGCAGCGATGCTTCGCTCTTTCTCTGCCCACACCAGATGTCAGCAGAGACCTGGAAGCCATCGAGTCTATTCTTAGAGGAAGGCTTTACTGAAACACACAGACAGGAAGTAATGTGGCTGAAGCTAATGAAGGCATTACTGTTAATGGGTCATCAGATTACATTTCTAAAAAAGGGTGGATATCAAGAAGGATTTCACTTAAAACTTAAGATAATGTAGTGTTTGTTGTAAAGGATCAGCTGTTCTATAGGATAATACTGTAAGGGTTAATCGATACGGCTACTGTCTGCATGTTTGTTTATGTTTGTTTATTTATTTAAAGGACAGTGCACATTAATTGACATTGCTGTAAATGAGCCAGTATTAGCCAGCAGGCTAATTTTCAACTGTTGTCCTGATTTATGAGATCTTAATTTGTATTTCTTGTGGCCCTAATCATGTTAAAATCCAGACTATTTTTCTTTTTAAGTTTTTCTCAACTTTCATAATTTAAATGCTAATTTTTTTGGAATTTTAATGTATTTTCTAAATTCGAGTTTTCGAAAAAAATGACGCTGCTGTCGGCTGTCGAGGGGCCCTCAGTGAATGTTTGCCTAGGGCCCCCACCGACTCTAGGATAGGTTGGTAATCAGATTTCTTTAAAAAAACAAAAATGGGGATATCGAGCTGAATCCTGATTTTTTTTTAATCGTCCCCCTTTTCCAAATCATCATCACATTTCGGACTATTTTAACAAAAATCAAAATGTTTGAAATTTTTTCGAAAATTCTATTTTGACTATTTTTTCAAAGAATCTTACGTTTTTCAAATTCCTGACTTTTTAGATAAATCCTCACTTTTTTGACCAATAATTTGACTACTTTCTTAAACTTTGAAAATAAATCTGACTTTATACAGATTCTGAGTGGATCAGCTGTTCTCTCTGTACGCTGTTCTGTTCTCGAATACTTTCAGAGTGGATCAGCTGTTCTCTCTGTACGCTGTTCTGTTCTCGAATACTTTCAGAGTGAATCTATACTTCTACTGCCTGAGTTCTCGAATACTTTCAGAGTGGATCTATACTTCTACTGCCTGAGTTCTCGAATACTTTCAGAGTGGATCTATACTTCTACTGCCTGAGTTCTCGAATACTTTCAGAGTGAATCTATACTTCTACTGCCTGAGTTCTCGAATACTTTCAGAGTGGATCTATACTTCTACTGCCTGAGTTCTCGAATACTTTCAGAGTGGATCTATACTTCTACTGCCTGAGTTCTCGAATACTTTCAGAGTGAATCTATACTTCTACTGCCTGAGTTCTCGAATACTTTCAGAGTGAATCTATACTTCTACTGCCTGAGTTCTCGAATACTTTCAGAGTGAATCTATACTTCTACTGCCTGAGTTCTCGAATACTTTCAGAGTGGATCTATACTTCTACTGCCTGAGTTCTCGAATACTTTCAGAGTGAATCTATACTTCTACTGCCTGAGTTCTCGAATACTTTCAGAGTGAATCTATACTTCTACTGCCTGAGTTCTCGAATACTTTCAGAGTGAATCTATACTTCTACTGCCTGAGTTCTCGAATACTTTCAGAGTGAATCTATACTTCTACTGCCTGAGTTCTCGAATACTTTCAGAGTGGATCTATACTTCTACTGCCTGAGTTCTCGAATACTTTCAGAGTGGATCTATACTTCTACTGCCTGAGTTCTCGAATACTTTCAGAGTGGATCTATACTTCTACTGCCTGAGTTCTCGAATACTTTCAGAGTGGATCTATACTTCTACTGCCTGAGTTCTCGAATACTTTCAGAGTGGATCTATACTTCTACTGCCTGAGTTCTTGAATACTTTCAGAGTGGATCTATACTTCTACTGCCTGAGTTCTCGAATACTTTCAGAGTGGATCTATACTTCTACTGCCTGAGTTCTTGAATACTTTCAGAGTGGATCTATACTTCTACTGCCTGAGTTCTCGAATACTTTCAGAGTGGATCTATACTTCTACTGCCTGAGTTCTCGAATACTTTCAGAGTGAATCTATACTTCTACTGCCTGAGTTCTCGAATACTTTCAGAGTGGATCTATACTTCTACTGCCTGAGTTCTCGAATACTTTCAGAGTGAATCTATACTTCTACTGCCTGAGTTCTCGAATACTTTCAGAGTGGATCTATACTTCTACTGCCTGAGTTCTCGAATACTTTCAGAGTGAATCTATACTTCTACTGCCTGAGTTCTCGAATACTTTCAGAGTGAATCTATACTTCTACTGCCTGAGTTCTCGAATACTTTCAGAGTGAATCTATACTTCTACTGCCTGAGTTCTCGAATACTTTCAGAGTGAATCTATACTTCTACTGCCTGAGTTCTCGAATACTTTCAGAGTGAATCTATACTTCTACTGCCTGAGTTCTCGAATACTTTCAGAGTGAATCTATACTTCTACTGACTGAGTCTGCTTCATGGTTTCCACTTTATTTGTTCTGTTTTCATTCAGCAGGTCTGATCATGCTTATTAGGGGGTCCGTAAAATTGAAAGTGGGAAAGTCTAAGCTCCAACCCCCAGAATTAATTCTATTAGTCAAGAAAACTCTCCTGGTCAATGTCGACCTGGAAGATTACACTTCAAGGTCGATGAAGGGGGGGGGGGGGGGGGTAAATGTTGTTGGAATCTGAATCAAATTCACCAGGAGAGTTTTCTTGACTATCATAATGAAATCCGGTGGTTGGAGCTTAATATAAATGAATTTGAAAATGTAAATGGCACTAAGGACCACCCTAGTGCTCATGTGTTTCAGTGTTAGGCTACTGCCTGAACATGCTTCATGAAAGGCAGGTTTTTAAAGTCCTAAATATCTTGGTTTCTTATTTTCTAAGGTCACATTGTTCTGTTGTCTTACATAATGCACTTCAGTAAAAACATCTTATTGATATTTCTTTCTCTTGCGTTTGATATTGAGCTAATCCCAACATGTCGATACTCAGGCTCTGATCACATGACTGATGTGTGTTTCTGTTGTTGAGCAGTGCATCTTAATTATTGATGAAATGGAGGTCACTGCACATCACCTGAGCAGTATTATCAGTATTTGGATTGATTTCTATCGCAACAACAGTACACGTCACACGTTGTCTGCATGCATGCAAGTTGTCTACTCTTGCACAGTCTAAAACTTGTGGCCGTGTTAACACCCACACTTCTTAATAATAATAATAATGGGTTCCATTTATAAAGCACTTTATATCTGATCTCAGATCCCAAAGTGCTACAAGTAGTCAGCATGAACAGTATAAATAAACATTACACAACACGGTAGAATTTAATAAAAAGCAATACAAAAATAAAAAATAAATAAATAAAAGGGATATAAAAGGGTCTAGGCAAAGGCTCTTTTGAAGAGAAGGGTCTTGAGGCCTTTTTTAAAAGCCTCCACGGTCTGTGGTGCTCTCATTTGGTCGGGGAGAGCATTCCACAGACTGGGAGCAGCCGAGCAGAAGGCCCGGTCTCCCATAGTACGGAGCTTAGTCCTGGGGGGTTTGAGGAAGTTGGAGTTGCTGGAGCGGGTGGTCCGTAAGGAGGTATGGGGGGTGAGGAGTTCCTTGAGGTAGGGAGGGGCAGTTCCATGGACACACTGGTGGGTGAGGACGGAGACCTTGAATTCAATCCTTAGGTTCACGGGTAGCCAGTGTAGTGCTTTGAGGATGTGGGTGATGTGATCATACTTGCGCACTCTCATCAGGATCCTAGCAGCGCTGTTCTGAATGTATTGTAGCTTCTGGATGCTTTTGTTAGGGATCCCGATGAGGAGTGCATTGCAGTAGTCCAGCCTGGAGGAGACAAAGGCATGGACCAGCTTTTCAGCGTCAGACAGAGTGAGTGTGGGGCGGAGTTTGGCGATGTTCCTGAGGTGGTAAAAGGAGTTCTTGCACAGCTGTTTAATGTGGGCCTCAAAGGTCAGATGGGCGTCCATTTTAACACCCAGGTTGGTGACTATTGAGGAGAGGGTAATGTCCTGGCCGGAGAAGGTGATGGTGGTGATGGTGGATGACCGAACCTGGTGTGGGGTGCCAACTATAATTGCTTCGGTCTTGGCGCTGTTGAGTTTCATGAAGTTTTGCTTCATCCACGCCTGTATCTCCTCCAGGCAGGCAGTGAGTGTGGGTGAAGGCAGGGCTGCAGAGGAGGTAGGGTTGATCCTGAGGTACAGTTGGGTGTCATCAGCGTAGCAATGGAATGATACTCCATGTCGGCTGATGATAGAGCCAAGGGGGAGCATGTAGAGTGTGAAGAGGGTGGGGCCGAGAACTGATCCTTGAGGGACACCACAGGTGACGTTGTGGGTACCCGACTCTGCCTCGCCCAACGAGACATACTCTGTTCTCCCGGTGAGGTATGATCTGAACCAGTCAAGGGGAGAGTCAGAGAGTCCGATGGTGGAGTGCAGACGATGGAGGAGGATGCCGTGATCGACGGTGTCGAAAGCTGCAGTGAGATCGAGGAGGATGAGGAGAGAGGGAGAGCCAGCATCAGCCGTCATCAGCAGGTCGTTGGTGACCCTGACCAGGGCAGTTTCTGTGCTGTGGCCTGAGCGGAAACCAGACTGGAACTTCTCAAATAGATTGTTGGAGGTTAGGTGGTCATGGAGCTGAGCAGCAACTACTTTTTCCAGCACCTTTGATAGAAAAGGAAGGTTGGAAATGGGTCTGTAGTTGGCCAGGACTCCCGGGTCAAGGGAGGGTTTTTTGAGACGAGGTTTGATGACAGCGGTTTTTAGGGCAGAGGGGACATGGCCAGCCTGGAGTGAGAGGTTTACGATCTTAGTGATCATGGGGCTCATGGTACCGATGTACGATTTTACAAGAGCTGAAGGAAAGGGGTCCAGGACACAGGTGGAGGGCTTCATCCTCCTAACGATGCCATCCACCTCTCGCTGGGAGATGTCCGAGAAACAGCGAAGAGGCTGGGTTGTCCCAGGCTGTGGGTCAGCAGTTGTAACTGGAGGTGCAGAGGGGCTAGAGAGGAGGGAGCGGATGGTAGCAACTTTGTTATTGAAGAAGGCGGCGAAGTCGCTACACTGCTTGTTAGTGGAGTCGGAGTGTAGAGGACTTTGGGGTTTGAGGAGGTGGTTTATGGTGGAGAAGAGTTGCTTGGAGTTTCCAGTACTGTTGTTGATGAGGGAGGAGTAGTATTGGGACCGTGCATCTCTGAGGGACTGTGCATAGGCCTTCTGGTGTTCACGATAGGCTAACCGGTGAACATTGAGTCCTGAGGCCTTGAGCCGCCGCTCAAGGACACGCCCAGCTGTCTTCATTCTCCGCAGTTCGCCGGTGTACCAAGGGGCTGAGCGCGAGAAGGTGACCATCCTGGTTTTGAGGGGGGCGTGCAGATCAAGGAGACTGTTAACCTGTTAAGCCCCAAGGTCCCCGCCGGCGGGGACCCCGTTTTTTTTTTCACGACACTGTGTCTCAGGGCATTTTAATATTTAAAATCCTATTAATGTGTTATACCAGATTAACGAGAAGAATCTCAGCTAACTGACGATACGAACCATTTTTACTGAAACAAAACACAAGTCTCACAAGAAGCGTTAGCATTAGCCCTTAGCTAAAACGGGCAGATGCTACTTCCAGTGCTAACTAGCAAAAACGATCTTTAAAACTTAATATTTTCTGCACAAACTACATATCATCTGGAAAGCTGATACTCCACAGATTATTTTGTTATAAGTATCATCCCTGTAGGACACAAACTCACTGAGCTAGCAGCCAGAACAGAGAAGAAAAAAAACAACAATTTTTAAAAACATAACAATAATTATGTCTTACCGTTGCTGTTTTGTGATCAAAGCTCGTGTTCAAGGGAATAAAAACGCTCCTCAAGGTTAATCCAATGTCTCTTAGTCACTTTAGAATTGTTCCTGATAATCTATCATTACATTCATGGCAGCAGAGTAGGTATAAAGTTTCGCAGTCCCAAGCTAATGCTGTCTCACATGCTGTTTACGCAAACCTCTCTCTACTTGACGTAAGTGTTTAGCGGGACTTACTAACTGTCACTCGATTCTATTGGCTCTAACGGTTCAGAAAAGGTGTCAATCACCCAAATCGACCAATGGGTTCCAAAGATATGATCCTGCGTAGTATAAACTACGCCTGCTCCGCCTCCATTACGCATTACGCAGCAGGCTCCACAGAGCACTGCACCGCAGCAGGAGCCACAACAGAGCA
The DNA here is from genome assembly GCA_902827135.1 of Harpagifer antarcticus. Taxonomy (NCBI): domain Eukaryota; kingdom Metazoa; phylum Chordata; class Actinopteri; order Perciformes; family Harpagiferidae; genus Harpagifer; species Harpagifer antarcticus. The sequence continues at coordinate 149,650 of CADEHL010001326.1, forward strand.
CACGCAGCAGGACAGCACCACAGCACCACAGCACGCAGCGACGATAGCAGGTAACAGGTAACAGAGCACATTTCAAGGACGTTGATTTCTTTGCTTTTAGATATTTTTCTTGTGTATCCTCTTTCCATTTTAGCAAATAATGGCAGCCAGAAGGGAGAGCTTCACCACCGAGCTGGTGCTAGAGATGCTAGCTGACGATAGTGGAGCTATGATCATACCAGATGACTCTTCTTCGGATGATGAAGATCTCCTCCAGCCAGACCTGGATCCAGACAGTAGTGACTCGGATGTTGAACTTCCACCACGGGAAAGGTATGTAATCTCTCCGTTTTTATATATTACTTATGTGTTTGGTGGAACTGCGTCACAGTGCTAGCTTAGCCAAGAAGCTACAGGAATGATGCTAAATGCTAAATGATGCTAAATGCTAAATAGTGTTACTTGTCTTTTTGGAGTTACATTTTCTAAATGAATGGCCAGTGAATGAATATACATGGGTTTACTTATTTATTTGGTGTAATATTATTCATTTATAGTCCAATATTATCCTATAAATTTAAGCCAGTGAATTAATCTAATCTCTTTGTTTTTCCACATGTGTTAGATGAGGAGTGACCCCAGCAGGACAAAGACACACACCCAGAAGACTTTCAGGGAGCAGCTTGCTGCAGAATTGTTGGAGTTTGCTGAAGGGCCTGCACCACCACCCCCTCCTCCACCACCACTCACATGCATGCCCGAGTATTATGGGGAAGATGCCACCAAGGTCAGGAAGAACTGCAGGAGGTGCCTAGATGCTGGACTCAAAAGGGTGAAGACACCCGTGTACTGCAGGAAGTGCCAGGTCCCTCTGTGCTTCACTACCAAAAAGAACTGTTTCAGGGAGTGGCACGACCTAAATACTGGAACATTCAGGTAGGTATAAAGTTCAGGTAGGTATAACGTTTGCGAGTGTTTATTTAAAAAATGTTATATACCTAGTGTGATTTTATTGTATAGTACGTTGGTAAAATGTTTGTTTTTACATGCCTATAGTGTTGGTAAAATGTTTGAAATAAATCTGCCCCAGTTGGAGTCAAATGTTACCTATGTTTCCGTTTTTTTTTATTGTGCAAGTACACCTACACACACTGACCTACAGTGTAGTTTTATTGTATAGTGTGTTGGTACAGTTACATACACACACACACAGCTACACTTACACATACCCACACAGCTACACTTGCACACCTACACTTACACATACATACCCACACACACACCTACACTTACACACACATCTACACACACTCCCACACAAACAAATATTTAAAAAAATATATATTTAAAAAAAATATGTATTTATTTTTTAAATATTTTTTTGTTTTGTTTTGGGTGGAATGAATACCTATAGTGATGATTGAATGTAATACAATGATTTTTATAGTCTGGTACCTGAAAAAGGTCAAATGGCACTGATGGAACCAAATGTGCCCAAATGTGCCCAAAGCTTATTCCGCCTGGACTTTATTTTCATAAACCTCTCTAAAAAGGTCAAATGTCACTTGTTTTGCCTCAATCTTGATACAGGGTACTTATTATATGTTATACTTTGGATTCCTAAAGCTTTTAGGCTACTAACCCATCATTCAAGGGTGGTCTTCACTATATGTAATGGGTTTTCTTTAGGCGGAGACAGGAATTTACATTTTTTTGCTATGTTCCATCTGAATTTACTCTGACACAGAAAAATCTATATTGATTCTGACACTTCTATATCCAACTCACAGATGTAACCTTGCTTTGATATCAAATATTATTCATATAAACCTTTTAGAAGTGAAGTTATAGTCATTTATTCTGGGAATGTCATTTTCGAGCCTGAAACCTGAAAAACAGGCTCGGGGTTTAACAGGTTAAGGGACTGGTTGTAATAGGCAACTGACTCATTTACTGATGAGAAGTTGGCGGAAGATAGATGCTGGAGGTCCAGAGTCATGGTGTCCGGGTTGATGTTCCTCAGGTTCCTGAAGCGGATTTGGCGTTTGGGCATGCTGAGTGGGCATTGGAAAGCGAGCTCCATAGAGATGGTCTTGTGGTCAGACACCCCCAAGTCATACACTAGCAGATTGCTGATGGGGGCGGAGTTTGTGATGACCAGGTCGAGCGTGTGGCCCTTGGCGTGTGTGGGGACATTAACATGCTGTGTCAGATTGAGGCAGTCCAGAAGTAGCAGAAACTCAGTGGCAAAGTGGCAGGAGGGGGAGTCAACGTGAATATTAAAATCTCCAAGTATGATAATATTGGCAGAGGTTGTGCATAGCGTAGTGAGAAGGTCGTGTATCTCTGGGATGAAAGCTGAGTTGGGTTTGGGTGGCCGGTAGATCAGAAGTATTGTCAGGGCGAAGGGGGGGTTTACATTTAAATGCAAGGCATTCAAAAGAGGACAATACAGGCAGGGGCAGGAGTGACAGTTCCAATTCCTTTCGGTAGATAACAGCTAGGCCTCCACCACGACCAGTGCTGCGGGCTTTCTCCAAGTAGCTGTAGCTAGGAGGGCAAGCTTCATTGAGGGTGGAGTAAACCTCTGGCTGATGCCAGGTTTCCGTGAGGCACATGAGGTCCATTTTCTCATCGGTGATGTGGTCATGAATGAAGGATGCTTTATTACTGAGGGATTGTGTATTCAGAAGTTCTATTTTGGCTTTGGAAGATGTGGTGAATCTCTGTAAGGGCCGGAGTAGGCTGTAATCCACTCCACGTTTTCCAGACTCCTTCGTGTGTGGCGGTCTCGCGATGCTCTCCGTGTATTCATGCAGCGGTCTCGCGATGTTTCTGGCGTGATTTGACCCCGCCATGAACGGGCTCTGATGACTCGTCAGATGTGCGACACGACGGCAGACAGAGTGGATGGATGGAATATCTGCAACTCCGTGCTGGGAATATACAGTTTGTCTTTTTCTTTGGCTTCGGTGGATATAGCGAGGCCGACGAAGAAGTCCAAGTTGTTTAATGACTGAGGTGCTGGTTGGAGCGTTGGAGTGGTTGAAACTCAGGAGTTGGGGAATAGAAAACCTCAACATGTCAACAGGTCGGGCGCCGAAGAAGTTTGGTAGCGGTGCTTAGCAGCGAGGGCTAACAGCAACGAGACAGCTGGAAGGCTATCCCGATAGTATACCTCACATCTGGGAGTGAAACAGAGGATGGGAGAGAGGCAAGCAGTCAGCCGGAGATAGTCGGCGAATTTGGGCGATACAGCAGGTGAGTCCCGACAGTCGTCAGGTCCAAAACCGTCAATAATCACGAGGTTTAAGAAAAAAAAAAAGCACTTAAACAGACTCAAAGTTTAGTCATATAACTTAAAAGCAGATAAACTAGCTTAAAAGCAGATAGAAACTCTGAGGCATAGGAGAAGCGGCGAACAACAAGCGCCAGCGTCCTCTCCTGTGAGATCTGTGAAAGTGATCTCGTAGTAACTCTTTTAAACAATTAGTCTTATAAGGCAAAGAGCTTTTGATTTCTGGCCCCCCGGGGTAAAGAGCAATGGGTTTGAGTTGCCCTTTGTTCCATGTGCAATAAAGCCACTTGATTTGCACCGAAGCTCCACATTCCTGCACAGCTCAGCAGCTCTGTACTCCATACAATGGATTTAATTTCATTATTTGCTGTAACTGTTGTGATTAATGCCGAATGTCCTCTTGTGTTTCTAACAATAAGCTCCTTTGTGATCCTTGGTCTAGGAAATATTGACTAGTTACTTCTTGATATTAAGTTAGTGTGACCCGAGGCGTTTTGCAGATGAGGTCAACCTGTTAAGCCCCGGGCCTGTTTTCCAGGGCTCAGGCTCGGAAATGACATTCCCAGAACAAATGACCATATCTTCACTTCTAAAAGGGGTTACATGAATAATCCTTTTCTCAAAGCAATGATAAACCTGTGAGCTGGATGGAGGAGAGTCAGAATCAATTTTCTTTTAAAGTAAATTCCGATTGAACATCGCTCCGGGCTCATTGAGACGCTTCTTGTGAGACTTGTGTTTTGTTTCGGTAAAAATGGTTCATATTGTCAGTTAGCTTAGTTTCTTCCCGTTAAGTGAGAATGACACATTCATAGTTTATTATATGTTAAGAAGCCCTGAGGCCTGTTAAGAGAACAAAACACACTAACATTATGTCAATCAACAGGTAAAGCCGATTAATAATATCAATAATAATAATGCATAAATTGCAGATTATAAATAAATCATTTAGGGACAAGGGGGTGAGATTAAATAAATTGTACTTCTTCTCACTCCTTTTCGAACACTAGATGTGGCACAGTTTATGTTGCTAATGCTAATGCTGCTGTTGTAAATGACATTTTTTGTTTTGATTTCTCTTACATGACTATGCACTGCAACATTTGTTTTGTAATTATTTATTTTACTTTTTCGAAATAAAAATGTATCAATAACATTCCTGTGTTTATATAAATATTTGAATTATTTTTTTAATAGACATTTTACTTTCTGTTTATAAAATATGTAAAAATGTATCTATATTTGTGATGAATAAAGTGTTCTGATGACAGGTGTGTGACTTCCCAGCATGCATCTGGTGTCAGCACGTGTGTGCTTTCTCACCTGGATCAGTATCTTCCCCATGGAGACGAAGGGTGTGCTGAGCTCCGTTAGAAACAAGCAGCCAATGAAGAAGTCTCCCTGTTCCCTTCTGAAGAACTGAGGACACACACACACACACACACACACACACACACACACACACACACACACACACATCACACACACACACACACACACACAACACACACACACCACACACACACACACACACACACACACACACACACACACACACACACACACACACACACACACACACACACACACACACACACACACACACACACACACACACACACACACACACACACACACACACACACACACACACACACACACACACACACACACACACACACACACACACAACACACACACACACACACACACACACACACACACACACACACACACACACACACACACACACACACACACACACACACACACACACACACACACACACACACACACACACACACACACACACACACACACACACACACACACACAGTGTGAGCAAACAAGAGCATGGAAAAAAATAACAAACAGACACAGCTGACGTTCAAGGACACTTAGTGGAACAGTCTCAGAGGCCTTGTGCCCAGAGAGGATTCAATAGACATCAGGTTTTAAACGCGTCTATCGAGGTTTAATTCTCATACATTTGGAATAAAGGTGGCATACAAAGTCTTATGCAACAGTTGTCATTTCATCCAGAAAGACTCCACAGTAGTCGGGTAGAAATAAAGGTTTGCTATTATTAACCAGAACTGCAGTTAGTTATAATTCCCCCTTTACCTGTTGAGCTATAATCCGGTTTATACACAGATCACAGCTGCTTAATATAAGAAGAAACAGACTTAACAATTTCAGGTTTAACTGCAATATGTATGGCTGGAAAAGATACAGGATAATTACAGAAGAGTTCTGTTGCATTTTGAAGTTGAACGCACCTGTGGATCCAAAAGGTTTAAAGAGGACAGACATCTTTTGCTCTTGGTTGGCGTTTCTTGTTAAGCACATCTATTCATTTTTAGTAAACACAGGTTTAGTTGAAGACATGCTGATTGGGTGAGAGCGTCATTTTGAAGCCCTGCACACTTCAATCCAAATCCAAGCGCCTCGTAAAGTCGACGCGGCCGTGTGATATGTCCCAACTTTACGAGTTAAGGGAAATCGCCCGGCAACAACAGACTGGAGCACAATGGACAACTCCACTCATGTCTACAAAACAAAAGGCATGGCTTAGTCTATTTAAGACCGACAGGAAGGAAGGACCTTGCATTTGGTCCAGAAGGTCAGATATTGGAACATCACAGTCTAGTCGAGACACTCCTAAAGTAAATATGGAAAACTCCATAGTGTTATTTCTCATCAAATGAAAGTTTAGGAATATCTTACTAACGGATGATATAACTTTATGTCAACCACTGATTCTAATATTGATCAGATAAGCCATGAGCTAAAAAACCTGACCTCAAATTATAAAATCAATCTCATGTAGGGTTACCAATAGGGCTGCAACGCAACAAACGACTAATTTGATTATCGATTAATGAAACGATTAATCGACTATTCGGACTATTCCTGTACGCCTTGCACAATTACTCAAACGCTCTGATTTAGCCATCAGCTTTTAGATTTAGCTTGAGGTTGTTTTAGGCATGTGGAAACTAACAATGAAGACAATAAAGATTAATACTTGATTCAACAATACATATATTATTAAATTAATTTAAATTGTGAACAGAATTAACATTACTTTTTATTTAAATTAAATAAATAATATTTCACATCAAAAGAAACAACAGTGTTTTAACAAATCATATTAAATAATCTGATGACAGAACTGTGAACAGAATAGCTGAAACTTTAACAAACTAAATAACTCTGTTTCCTCTAATCATTAACCCATGTTTGTATCATGTAGTTAACTCTGTGTGTTGCTGCTAGCATACAGAACACCTGACGTGGAACCGTTCCTCGTGGGTGGGGCTACAGAGCTGCTAGAGAGACAGTGGAAACGTTACTCGTGGATGGAGCTACAGAGCTGCTAGAGAGACAGTGGAACCCGGTGCATTCCTCCGTCTGGATGTGGTGCACTTTCGATAAATGTTTAGACAAATAGCTCGTGTTACCGCCCTGACATGCTAAACTCTTATTGCACTTTAGGCAACGAGGATTGTCCACATCGAGACGGGTAAAGTTTAACCACCTCGGAGCGCGTTCTCTCCGCCATCTCCACTGTGTGTTGCTGCATGTAGCAGTGGCGTGTGTGTAAACCGCCCCGCCCCCTCGCATACAGACGGGGGAGAGAGATCTCGTCTGGATTGTAGTTGTTGCACCCCTAGTTACCAACAATATGTATTTCTAGAATAAAACCGTGGCAGCTTCAGTGTTAATCCTATAATTGTAACCTGAGAACGAGTTAAAACTAACCCTCCGCAAATTTGCCTGAAGCCACTGAGGACTCGAGGTGTAATTGTGGTTATTAACATCTAAAGGCCCGGACACACCGAGCCGATTTCGGCCGTCGATAGATGTCTGGCCGTCGATGAGCGTCCTGTCGTCCTACTCAGATTGTTGTGTCCTGCACCGTCGTGTCTTTTCGGCCGTGCCGACACCTTCCGCCGCCGATTCAACATGTTGGAGGCTGTCGGCCAAAGAAATCACTCTGATTGGCTGTTCAGCTTAGCGAATCAGTGCATGAGAAGCGAAACGGAAGTGAAGAAGGCACACACAGACGGCTATTATTTTTCATTTTCCAGTACCGCACTAAACGTGTTTTCAGATTATAAGTCGTTATGTGAAACAGTCTGTGATGGACGAGAGTGAAAATGGAACGCACGCTATTTGTTGTTTGTATATATCACGCAGTCTGTCTTCCGGTTGCCTCTTTTGAATTAAGAATACACACTACCGCCACCTGCTGGTAAGGAGAGTTATTGCCACTCACGCATGCGCAGTGCGTACGTACGTGCTACTTGGCCATCGGCTGAAGTCTTTGCGGTGTGTTCCAGTGCGACTTTTTGGCCAAGACGCAGGAGACGTGAGGCGACACAACAATCTGGTCCGTCGGGACGTGTTCTTTGGTGTCAGTTTGGTGTCAGGGCCTTAATGCTTACCATCTGTGTCAGGATTTATTTAAAAGTCCACCGTTAGCCATGAGCTAATAAACCTGACATCAAAATATAAATCAATCTCATGTCGGGTTACCAACCATATGTATTTCTAGAATTTAAAAAAAAACAGAAGTTAATGGTTTTTGGTTCATTCTTATAAATGATAATATAGGGTTGGAGTAAATGATGATCTGTATATGTGCTTAGTGGAGGAAATAAGTATTTGATCCCTTGCAGATTTGGTAAGTTTGCCCACTAACAAAGAAATTAACAGTCTATCATTTTAATGGTAGGTTTATTTTAACTGAGAGTAAGAATATCAAAACGAAAATCGAGAAATGGACAAATTGATTTGCATTCAACTGTGGGAAATAAGTATTTTGGAGTAAATTGTGATCTGTATATGACGTAATAAATCAGGCTTTGTAATTATTTGAGTGAGCGAGATCATGCAAGTGTATTTCAAGCGTACTATGTATTAATTTATTGAGCTGTACTTAAATCAGGTTTTAAAATGGTTTGACTGATAGAGATCATGCAATGTTATTATTTGTTTATTGATTGTTATGAACCTGTCTGAGGACACAGATGGAAATGAGCTATTAGCTATAATCTGGCATCTCTTCTCTTTGCTGAGATTAATGTTTTTGTATGCATGGTCCTTCTATAAATAAATAATACATCTCTTTCCTTTCATTCTCTGGTTGTGTTGGTACATTGGCACCACCAAAAAAGGGAGGTATCTTATTCTATCACAACTTCACCATGGGTAAAGAGAGCTAGCGTGAGTGAGTGTCCTGAACATAAGCTTTCAAATATTGACCAGTGGCTGCGCGCTGTGTGGTTAGAGATCCTAGAACAGGTGAGTCAGTGAGGACGGATAGAGAGACTGCAGACAAAAGACGTCTGGTGGAGGATGAATAAAGCATGAGGCCTCGCCATCTGCCCGGGAAATAAAGACTGAGACCACAGAGGGGAACTTTACACCACCTAACAAACTACCTCACCTGCCATGGACGAGTGATACCTATGTTGATCCGACATGTGGTATAAGGCATAATTAAAGATGCCATATTCGGGGGTTTTAATCCCTTTTCTGTAGTGTGTTCTATACGTTTTAGTGCATGTAAATGGTCTGCAAAGGCAAAATTCCCTACGTTCTGGGACATAGACTGCAACCACTACTATTTAGAAATTTTTATGGCTATTAAATACTATAACCGTTCATGAACACTCAGTTAGAAATACACTACATTTATATTTGTAAATGTAACGTTTTTAGACTGTAAGTGTAAATATGCACATTGACATTTAATTGTATCTCGTTGCACTGTCATCGCTACGACTTCTGCTTTTACCACTCTTATTTATCTATTTATTTGTGCCTATGTTTTACTGCAGTGAAAGTTGCCAAAGAAACGGTGTTGTACTTGGTATGATGATGATGACGATACAGATATATTCTATTCTATGGTGAAATCCCTTTGGAACACTCACTTCTATTGGCTAGCGCTCCAACACCTTGCACGGGATAAGAGTTTAAGGGGCGGGACATCTCTAAGCTGTTGACCAATCACAACAGAGCCGACCAGCTAACCAATCAGAGCGGACTGGGCTCTGGTTTCAGACAGAGGGTGAAAAGAGGTGCTGCAGAAAATGACTAGGATAGCGCCCTTTTAAACTGTGATCTATTTTACCTGTCAAACACTGCAAAGCTGTTAACTTGGGAGTACTTTATCGATGCCAAGCAGAGAACAGAGGTTTCTTCAATGGCAGCTTCACTCTTAATCCTATAATTGTAACCTGAGAACGAGTTAAAACTAACCCGCGTTGTTATCCGCCCCTCCCCTCCGCTAATTTGCCTGGAGCCACTGAGCACAATAGGTGTAATTGTGGTTGGTAGCGTCTAATGCTTACCATCTGTGTGAGGATTTATTTAAATGTTCCGCGTTAGCCATAAGCTATAAAAAGATCTCATCCAAATATAAAAGCAATCTTCTGTAACACGGCACACCTGTATAAACGCCTGATTGTAATAATGACTGTACAATCATTAAAACCCTGTGTAAATATCAGGATGTAGAGACTGCAAACTTTGCACATTGCTAGGTGAGCTTCACGCCCATCTTAAACAACATCTACCCCAGTTTCTTCTGTGTGGTTATGAGGCTTTTTCCAATTCAGTGTGGCCGTGTTCAAACTGCTTCAAAGTGTGTTACAGGTGTTCAAACTGCTTCAAAGTGTGTTACAGGTGTTCAAATTGCAATGATATGGGGCTTGAAAATATGTTTAATGCACTGAAAATGCATTGAGAAGAAGACAGACAGGAAGTAAACACTAAAGGGAACAGCAGAAGAAGACAGGAAGTAAACACTAAAGGGAATAGCAGAAGAAGACAGGAAGTAAACACTAAAGGGAACAGCAGAAGAAGACAGGAAGTAAACACTAAAGGGAACAGCAGAAGAAGACAGACAGGAAGTAAACACTAAAGGGAACAGCAGAAGAAGACAGATAGGAAGTAAACACTAAAGGGAACAGCAGAAGAAGACGGACAAGAAATAAACACTAAAGGGGACAACAGAAGAAGACAGGAAGTAGACACTAAAGGGAACAGTAGAAGAAGACAGACAGGAAGTAAACACTAAAGGGAACAGCAGAAGAAGACAGGAAGTAGACACTAAAGGGAACAGTAGAAGAAGACATACAGGAAGTAAACACTAAAGGGAACAGCAGAAGAAGACAGACAGGAAGTAAACACTAAAGGGAACAGCAGAAGAAGACAGACAGGAAGTAAACACTAAAGGGAACAACAGAAGAAGACAGGAAGTAGACACTAAAGGGAACAGCAGAAGAAGACAGACGGAGAGGAAGTAAACACTAAAGGGAACAACAGAAGAAGACAGGAAGTAGACACTAAAGGGAACAGCAGAAGAAGACAGACAGGAAGTAAACACTAAATCAACAGATCAATAAGGTCATTTTAAATCATAGTGAGGGAAGTCATTGGTTTATTTAGTACGTAGCCGTGTAATAAACGGGATTATGTGTTTCTTTAATGAAATAAGAACACCGACAGGGCGATCAGGATCTCATGTGCGAACAAGAGGAGAGCCGGAGGGCGGGCGGTGAGTTTAGAGACTAGGGAAGATGACTGCAGCTGAATAATGAAGGGTAATGTGATCTCATATTGCCACTGCAAACAAAAGGGCCGGGTTTCAACTGCACCTGGCCTGCTAACCTGAGATAATACATGGAGAGGAGAGTGGCTCCTGTAAACTCTACGCTACATAAATACTAAGTGTTGGAGCCATAATGTATTGTTTGTTTTGATTTGATCTGCACAAGTTTAATGTAACATGCAGTTCTGTCATTGAACACAGGATGGAGCATTCACTTGTGAGTGTATATAGTGAATTTCCCCACGTATAGCTCCATCTCATCTTATATGTAATCACTGAGTGGTCAGATTCAGGTGTGTGGGACAGAAGCAAAGAGTCTTTCTCCACTAAAAACCTTTATATGTTTCTAGCTATTGTGCTTTTTAATAATGTTTTACTCCCATTGTGTTATTTTATATTGTATGTGTTCCCTGTACAGCAGTTTGGTCAACTGAGGTTGTTTTAAATGTGCTATATAAATAAGTAAAGATTGATTGAGATTGAGTTTTTGACCGTGTCGGGAGAAGCTGTGTAGATGTGACTGGCGTGCATATTGAACACAAAATTAATGTATCGATAGATTGATAGATATACGACGCATATGGACATAGTTTTATCGTCTGGAACACGCAAGCTCTCCCGTCCGCATCCCTCAGTGGCTTAAGTACAGATTAGCTTTAAAAGTCACTACACTAAGTATGCAGAATAATCGTAACGTTATTGAAACTACAATTTGGACTAGAGGACTACATACTGATATACACCTGAACATCAGCAGGAGAGGACTCTTTAAAGTAGAGACAATACATACTGATATAGACCTGAACATCAGCAGGAGAGGACTCTTTAAAGTAGAGACACTACATACTGATATACACCTGAACATCAGCAGGAGAGGACTCTTTAAAGTAGAGACACTACATACTGATATACACCTGAACATCAGCAGGAGAGGACTCTTTAAAGTAGAGACACTACATACTGATATACACCTGAACATCAGCAGGAGAGGACTCTTTAAAGTAGAGACACTACATACTGATATACACCTGAACATCAGCAGGAGAGGACTCTTTAAAGTAGAGACACTCCTCTCCTGCTGATGTTCAGGTGTATATCAGTATTGTACAGTACTCTTTAAAGTAGAGACACTACATACTGATATCCACCTGAACATCAGCAGGAGAGGACTCTTTAAAGTAGAGACACTACATACTGATATACACCTGAACATCAGCAGGAGAGGACTCTTTAAAGTAGAGACACTACACACTGATATACACCTGAACATCAGCAGGAGAGGACTCTTTAAAGTAGAGACACTACATACTGATATACACCTGAACATCAGCAGGAGAGGACTCTTTAAAGTAGAGACACTACATACTGATATACACCTGAACATCAGCAGGAGAGGACTCTTTAAAGTAGAGACACTACATACTGATATACACCTAAACATCAGCAGGAGAGGACTCTTTAAAGTAGAGACACTACATACTGATATACACCTGAACATCAGCAGGAGAGGACTCTTTTTGTCATGACTTTATTGAAACTACAATTTTCAAAAGTGCAATTGAGGACAGAATGGAGCTTTGAATTACAATGAAAGATGTTTGGAGTTTTATTTTATTTATTAATTTAAATTTTTTGTCTAAGAGATGCTGATTTGAAACCGTTGTTACATACAGTTACGGCACTTCCTGTTTCTGCCGGAGAGAGGGGAGGCCGTCCCAAAGCTTGCTGCTGTGTTTACTCCCTCCATCTGACAGGAGGGAGCCTCATGTGTCACTCCACGGAGTTCACTCCGTCACGGAGGGGGAGTGTGTAGGGTGTAGGGCATGGTTTTGGATTGGGCCATAGAGCGGTGCAGTGACGAGTCCTAAAACCCGGAAGTGAGTCAGCATTTCTCCACTTCCTGTTCCCTCGTCTCAGAGCCAATGGGATCTCTCCATAGGATTTTGGAAAAATATCTGGAATAAGGTCTGTGGTTGAGACACATTGAAGAGACGGATCACGTTTTGTTCTACGACTTTAAATCCATCAGCAGTGACCCCACTGGGGATCTCTGAAGAGTTGACGTGTCTGAAAAACGATGGTTGTTACCAAGTGGCTGAATAGGACTACAGAAGTCGTGGAGGCTGTTGTACGTCATTACGCCGAACACGTAAACACTCCTCTAAGTTTGTTTGCCCTGTTCTGCTTGAAAGCAAGTCCCTGCCTCCTGCAAACTGTTCAAACAAACGCTTCAACTCGAACCATTTAGAATCTGTATGTTTGAATATAGATCTTGAGTTGGCGTGACGTTGAAGTCGTGCTGCTGGACTCAGTTGTAGTTCCTTTATAGCATAACGTTAGCATTTTGCTTCTAGCGATTAGATTTATGTTTCGAAAATGATAAAAGTAGGGTAGACATGTGGAGATTATCCGGCTGAACAAAACGTGCATTCATCAAACAGGTTCGTTTTCCACAGATCTAAATAACTAATAAAGAATAGGTTTAAAAAATTAAAACCTATTCCCTCACCAGCGTGACGGGCAGCAGGATGGTTAGCAGGGCGATGTGATGCAACACCAGCAGGAACTCTCTGCGCACGAAGGTGCTTATCGTCCTCAGCGAATGGCGCTTGTAGTCCTCGTGCCCTTTGACGCGGAAGCGGTGGTAGTGACTGAGGTACATGGCGAAGATGTCGTACGTCATGTAGGGCACACCGAACCAGATGACAAAGTAGGTGGCCAGCCAGTGCCTGAGAAAAAACAAAAAGACCAATACAGGTTAATTAGGACAGAATACGGACAAGAGCAAATTGCAGGAAATGCAATATTAGGTCATTTAGTTGCCATCAAGTGTCTAAAGGCGACTACACAACGTCATCACGCACAACATTAGCCGCCTTTAGCTTAGCGGTGGTGACGTGAAGTCATGTGACCGTGCTGTAGTTCCTTTATAGCCCAACATTAGCCGTCTTTAGCTTAGCGGTGGTGACGTGAAGTCATGTGACCATGCTGTAGTTCCTTTATAGCCCAACATTAGCCTCCTTTAGCTTAGCGGAGGTGACGTGAAGTCATGTGACCGTGCTGTAGTTCCTTTATAGCCCAACATTAGCCACCTTTAGCTTAGCGCTGGTGACGTGAAGTCATGTGACCATGCTGTAGTTCCTTTATAGCCCAACATTAGCCACCTTTAGCTTAGCGGTGGTGACGTGAAGTCATGTGACCATGCTGTAGTTCCTTTATAGCCCAACATTAGCCTCCTTTAGCTTAGCGGAGGTGACGTGAAGTCATGTGACCATGCTGTAGTTCCTTTATAGCCCAACATTAGCCTCCTTTAGCTTAGCGGAGGTGACGTGAAGTCATGTGACCGTGCTGTAGTTCCTTTATAGCCCAACATTAGCCGTCTTTAGCTTAGCGCTGGTGACGTGAAGTCATGTGACCGTGCTGTAGTTCCTTTATAGCCCAACATTAGCCGCCTTTAGCTTAGCGGTGGTGACGTGAAGTCATGTGACCATGCTGTAGTTCCTTTATAGCCCAACATTAGCCGCCTTTAGCTTAGCGCTGGTGACGTGAAGTCATGTGACCGTGCTGTAGTTTCTTTATAGCCCAACATTAGCCGCCTTTAGCTTAGCGCTGGTGACGTGAAGTCATGTGACCGTGCTGTAGTTCCTTTATAGCCCAACATTAGCTTTTTCTCATTTGCCGATTGCATTTACCCTTTAAAAATCTCAAAGTGGTAGTATTATTATTATTATTATTATTATTATAAGCTTATTTTCTGCAATATACCATTGCTTTTTGTCAAGGGAACCCTTGCAATGCTTCCGGGTCGCACTAATACTAATCATCATTGCACTAGCGCTGACTGGACTAGATATAGAAACAATTTTGACACGGAACAAAAACGATTTGAGATTGACATACCTCACACCTAGTTAAATTATTTATCCTTAACACAGTGGAACTATTTGTTCAAAAATGTGCACTGAAGAAAAAAAATGTGTAATCTTAAATGTTGCTTGGGAGCATTTTGACAAAACAACCTGACTCCACATTTCTCAGAGTTACGTAATTGATGAGTTAATGATTAAGTGGTATTAGAGCAGATAGATGGAACAGTAAACAACCTTTAGCTTCAACACACAGGAACATGTAATCTATATGCCTTTTCTCTCAAACACACACACACACAGGCTTGAAGGCAGGCTTATGTAAGTACAGTATAAAACACAGCTCGGACGGCTGCAGCACTTTAATGAGCAGCGATTACCATGATGGTTAATTATGTGGACAGCATGGCATAAAGCTGCAGGGCAGAGCTACTGACCTCTGACCCCTCATTGGATCTTCGGCTCTTAAAGGTCGGTGCATGCAGATTAAAAGCAGGAAGGCACAACAAACAGCTCCGGGTAGAAACAATGCTACGTCAATTTAAAGACTGTATTAAAGGCAAAGGGACTGCCTTTTTAAACACACAGAGAAACATATACACACCTCCCTAATGTTACATTTCATTATGATATTCTGCTACACCACTTAGTTGAATACTCGATTCTGATTGGTCAATTTGGGCATTCCAGAGGTTGTTGATTTGCAATAACAGACTGTTGCGTAAGAGGATCAAGGGACTAGGAAAAAAACAAGCAGTTTTAAGATAAACTTATCCAGAATATCTAAACCACTGGATGCAAAAAAGCAAAAGCATGTCGGCCTGTAAATTGTGATGTGGCTTACTTAGCTCATGTTGCTAGTCCCATCTGATTTGTTTCAGCGTCCAATCGTCACAGAATTGATAGCTTTTATAATGTGTTATTATAAATCTGAGAACCAATGGCCGCTAGAGAGGGGCCCAAATTGTAATAAATCCAGATTCTTCATTAAGAGATCACAATTATTCTGTACATCTGTAAATGATATACCATCATATGTATATCCAGTACATTATAAGCAGGGGCGCACATAACTGGTACGCATGCGCGGCAAACATCTGAAATGCGTACCGTCACTTGTGTCACTAAGCGTACCGGCGGATTTCCAGAAGGCGCTGCGACCGCTGGACGACAGAGCCGGTCGCCGTGCGCACAGACGGGGCTGCTGTTAACGTCGATGTGTACAACGGAATTGTGCCACAACTTCCTGCGTGTGCTCCACTAGCGCCCACCTCCACCACTCCCGTCGACGTTCAATACACCCCCTCCCCCCGCCCGCAGTCGACGACGTTCCCAAAACAGAGGGGCAGCCCTGAGTACCAAACATTGGCTCCTGGTACTCATTTGAGTAACTCACTAATACCTCATTCACACCAACGCAACTCCGGTTCAAGCTCCGTGCTAGAGCTTTTCAGGTTCAGAACCGGTTCTTCGGTTTAGCGGAGGCTCTTTTCACACCGCCCAGAGTCCGACTGGTGCTGCGTCATTGCATCATCGTTTGCGTCATGACGTAACCGTTTGCGTGCCTGCTTCATAAAGCCAAACCGCGCGGAAACCCCTCACAGCTGACACCGACAACAACAATGGCCGATTGTGCTCCAGCTTCCTCTGCACCTCTTCGGAAGACCAGGTTCCCAGCAGGTAGCTGGTCTCTTCAGTGGACCACTGCTGCTTGATAAGTTTCTCCATCGTTGTGTACAAACTGGATAAACCGCGGGCTTGTTGTTGTTGTTCAGGAGTTGATCCCGCCCCTGCCCCCGCCTCGACGTAAGCGGTGCTTTTGCTCTGGCCGGACAATGCTTGAAACGAAACGGATTCCGGAGCTAAGAGGCGGCTCCGCTGCGGTGTGAACAGGAAAACCCGGTGCTTTTCAAGCTGCAGCTCCGAACCGGCCCTGAAACATTGTTGGTGTGAATGAGGTATAAGAAAGTTATGTGCATCGCATGTTCCTGCAGTATTTTTGACCTTTTTAAAAAAGAACATTATTATTACATGTCATTTTTTAGACGCTTTTATCCAAAGAGACGTACATACTCAACACTGTGGACGATCCCCACAGGAGCACTTTGGGGTGAAGTGTCTCAGGGACACAACGACATGCTGACTGCAGTGGGGTTTGAACCTGTGACCCCCTGATCCCAACACCAACGCTCAACCCACTGCACCTCCCCAAGAACATTTTAATTATCCAGAATATTTGATATACTATTTTTCATTTTTAATTGTTAACTCTTTTCCACTTTTTAAGTATTTTTATTTTAATGTTGAGCACGCTGGTTCTGTAACAAAGTAATTTCCCAATTTGGGATTAATAAAGTATCCATCTATCCATACTCCGTCTTTAAGGCCACAGGGTTTTAGTCAGGAGCCGTTCAGTGATGAGAATATTGAGCATGAGGTAGAATATGCACTCAACATATGGGCATTAGCCTGCTCTCTCAGCTGTTCAAAGTACAGGTTTCCCTCGGCATTGGAGGTTCCCCCATGACCGTTAAACACCTGCACTTTTGAAGGAACATCCATAACAATCATCCATTTGCAACTTACAAATTATTTATCTAATATAACATATTCCAATTACTTGTATATAGACTCTCCTTGCACTATTTCTATTCCATTGTATCCGTTTTATTGTGTTGGAGGAGTCTGTGACCTGAGATTTTCATTGATATATCAACACTGTAGTCAACACATGACAATAAAAGCCTTGAATCTTGAATCACTCAACATATGGGCATGACCCTGCTCTCTCAGCTGTTCAAAGTACAGGTTTTCCTCGGTATTGGAGGTTCCCCCACTGAAAAAGAAGCATGGACGGCTAAATAAAGAGACAGATTGTGATGGAGCATTAAGAGTGTGCATGGGTCTGATTTTGGAGCATGTGTCTCCTAAGCTCCAGGCCGTGTGCATGTCACAGGACGGCAGAACTGAGCAGCGTTGTGAAGGGATTAATCTCTGTGGGTGAAGGGGAGGAGCGGCGGAGATTAGCAGCCCTGAAACTGGGCCTGCCCGCTGACTCAGGAGGATTAACACGCTAGCATTAGCCTAGCGTAACACTGCACCAGGGAAGCTAATGCTATGCTAACAATAACCTTCTGCCAGGTGGCTGATGTGGAGCTTGATTGTAAAGAAAAGGCTCGACTTGAATAGAAGAAATGGAAGATATATATTTTTCTGTAGATAAAAAGGGAAAGTCTTATTTTACAGTTTTTCATTGCAAAAATTACCATAGCGTAACACTTCGCTACACTGCACCAGGGAAGCTAATGCTAGGCTAACAATAACCTTCTGCCAGGTGGCTGATGTGGAGCTTGATTGTAAAGAAAAGGCTCGACTTGAATAGAAGAAATGGAAGATATATATTTTTCTGTAGATAAAAAGGGAAAGTCTTATTTTACAGTTTTTCATTGCAAAAATTACCATAGCGTAACACTTCGCTACACTGCACCAGGGAAGCTAATGCTAGGCTAACAATAACCTTCTGCCAGGTGGCTGATGTGGAGCTTGATTGAAATTTGAAGATATATTTTTTTTTGTGTAGATAAAGGGAAAGTCTTTTTTGGACTGTACATGACATAACAATTGCTTAAGCATTGAGGCCCCACTGTGCCGATTATACGATGGACATTGACCATGTGTTATGGGGTAAGCCCTTTGACTTATCTGTGATATAGAGGTACAATCTAGTAGTCTTGAGATAGTGTAGCTGTAATCAATAAAGCAACTCTTTGAACGATACGGCGGGACAGTATGTTTTTCTTCTGTCAAAAATGACAACGCTTTGCTAGCATTAGGTTAGCATAACACTTGCCTAAACTGCATGGGGAAGCTAAAGCTATGCTAACTGGCGGAGGCGTATGGCGCAGTGGGTTGTGCGTTGGTGTTGGGGATCAGGGGGTCACAGCTGCAGTCAGCATGTCGTTGTGTCCCTGAGACACTCCCCTCCTGTGGGGATCGTCCACAGTATTGAGTCTGTGAGTCTCTTTGGATAAAAGCGTCTAAAAAGTGACACTATAACCTCCCATCAGGTGGTTGTAGAGGCTCTAAAAAAATATATTTTTAGCAGTAAATGTAAAGAGTTTATGACATGAAATAGCTTGAGCACTGAGCCCCTGCTGTGGTAGATTGTGAATGGACATTGAGCATGTCTCATGGGGTAAAGCCCTTTGACCTGCGTATGATATAAAGAGGTCCAGTCACATCTGAAGATAGTCCCGCTGTAATCAGTGTTGTAGCAACTCTCGTACAGATATAGCACTGCAGTACAAGTGGTTTTTCTTCAAGGGTATTAAGGGCAGTGTAAACCCTGGATCATCTTAGTGTAGGTACACTGCTAACCCTTGTTTCCAGCATACAGTGCAGCCATTATACTGTACAGACGAGGCTGCTGGAAACAATGGAGTGTGTTGTATTCCCACACTTTGTCCTGGCGGTTTTCCTGCTTAGTTTAGATACACAATGTTCTGTTATTGCTCAGCCTTTCAAAAACAAATAAATACTAAAATACTTTGAGCCTTTTCTTTTGCAACTCATACATTTCTTGATAATTTACCAATCCACATTGTTTCTGTTGTGTTACATGTTGAAGGTACAACTAAACATATTGTTGCACGCGACATCAAGGGCTACGATTGGCTGTTCATAGATAGATAGATAGAGGGAGTATGCACCTTGTCCATGCAACAGAACTATAAGTAGGTTTTTTTCCTTGCGACATTCATTTAATGCATTTACGTGAACTAATGAAAATTATATCAAACAATATTCTTAAAGCCATTAAAACTCGATTCCGATTGGTCAATTTGATGCTGTGGGTACATCCGCAGAAGAAAGGCCCTTCCCCTACATATTTATAATCTTATTAAAGTCAGCCTTGTGTCTTGGCCTTGATGAGTGCAGGTACTGGGAAAATACTGAACGTCCTCTTCCAACATGAGTAACATGCTAACAAAGCTATCCCAACTGTAGCTGTGAACATGACAGGATGTGTGATTACCTAGAAGAGCATCAGGACTGTTTGAGGCAGATGATAGCTATGTGATTAACATGATGATTCAGCCTCTATGGAGAGAGACATCAAGCATGCTCATTTCTGACGTGGAGCTAATCTGAAGTAAACATTGAATACTGCTTTCTATTCCTCCATCTTGTGACTGTGTGACTCCCTCTCTTGGATATCAGCATGTGAAGGACACTGTTCAGGAACTAGTCTCTGTATGTGATGACTCCCTCTGGAGAGGATCACAGATACATGGATCCTGAGGCTGAAGCTCAAGCCGGTGATCGGTGATATTTTTCTACCACATATAGTTTTTCTAACAGGATGAATGAAAGTTAGTCCGACCTGTCACTAATGACGCTGCCCCGGCATGACGACACCACGATGACTCCCGCCGTGGTCGCCATAACGGCATGGATGGAGGACACGAGCCTGAGAGAGACACAAACAAAGAGAAAGTGTTATATAAACGTCAGCAAATACATTAATTAAACACACTCTAGAAATCTGATTAAAGAAATGTGTGGTTGTGTTTTTAACTAGCCATTGCAATGTAGGCATGCTAACAAGCTAAGCTAAGACAGTTTATATCATGCCAGATTAACATCAACATTTTTATACATTTCAAAAAGTACAGAACATTTTATTTTTGGGAGCATTTCACATTATGCATAACAGCAATATAGCACCACCTTTAAAAACATTAGGAGCAAGATGGCAACCAAGACCAACTCTGTATTTAAAATATCGCATTTTTTACTTTGTTTACCCGCGTACCCCTGATGTCAACAGTTTTGTGTGGATGTATATTTTATATATTTCAAAAGGTAACAGATAATTACATTTTTTGTACAGTTAATTTGATTTATGGAAACATTTAACACTCAAAATTAGACGAGTGACACTTCTCCCAAGAACAGTCATATATCTTACTTTGTGCATGTACCTGTGTACCCAACGTCAACAACATGTTCTGTGTATATAATATTAATACATGTCTTTCTATTTGTTTAAGACATTGTCTCTTTAGCATCAGCTCAAAGCACCGCTGTGCCCGGGTACACCCTCACAAAACAAACGTCTTGTAAATTGAGTTCCCTTTGTCATTGATCCGACTAAAACTTGAATAAATCTAGCGTCTGGTACACTGACCTACAAGTTCAGTACCGTCATGAGATTAGCAGTGCTTGGCCTCATCTTTCCCCGTCTATAAACAGACTTGTCATAGGAGAACTTGGTGCGACTCCATTTGAAGTGTCACTGTGTACGGTGGCATCCATAATAGTGTTCTTACAACTCGTAAACTCGTACACTAAAACCTCCCTGACGGTAATGAAAACCGTGAGGAATGTTCAGCTTTCAGCCAAAGAGACGCTGGCAGATTTTCTTTCTCTAATTGAGTTAATTTCTGTCCATTTCAAACAGGAAGTGGGATTAGATCACCAATTTGTTCAAAGTATGAATGGCCGCTATTTTTGCACAGACAAGCTCTCTCTTCCTGGCCGTCCTCCAACCTGGCAGCAGTGACAGTAAGCTGCTTTTGAATCAGAAAACATGTAATTTATTCCGCAACACTCACTGCAGCCATAGTGGACAGTCAGCTCTTTCACAACGCCACAGTTTTTCAGCTTTTATTTCTGGTTCACATTCTCCACCTACTGATCTCCACCTACAGCAATGAAAGGAGACTTATGGCGCGTTTCCACTGCAGGACCTAGCACGGTTTAGCACAGCTTAGTTTGGCCTTATTAGGCCAGGCTCACTTTATGCTGCGTTTCCATTACAGTTTAGTACCTGGGGTAGTTACTATAGTAACGCAGTGTAGGCGGGGCGATCGGCTGTTCGGCGGGCGGAGCGACGCTGTGTAAAACTGCCGTGACGTCATCTTCAATGCGAACCACAAAACCAAAATATCAGCTGTTAGCTGTTAGCACTCAGAGCTCACAGCTCCTCATATCTGTTCAGAAACTAGACAAGTTCAAACCACAGACTGCCTGTGTCATGGAGAATACAGTCGCTGCTTTATTTATGACTGTAGGCCGTTGTTGTGAGTGTGGACAGAGCATATACAGCGTTAGCTTAGCCGATCTCCATTCAGAAAACCTTCTCTCTGACCACTCAGCAGTCGAGAGTGTTTACATCACTAGTTTAGCATATCCAGCTCGGTTGTTGGCCCGGTAAGAACCTCGATTTTGGAGGGCCAGAAAAAAGGTGAAAAAGTAGCCCTGAGCCGGAGCTACCCCTAGAGGAAAAGCAAAAAAAAGACTTTCTACGTGCTGCAGTGGAAAAGCGGAAAAACGCCATAACAAAGGTTACCTAGAAAAAATGGCATCCAGTGCAGCAATTACTCAGGTTATGGATGAGAGGCTTGTGTGGGACAGAAAGAAAGCTAATTTGAATTTAAACAAACTTTTGTGGTTCGTAGGCCTTTGTTTTGGAATAATACCGAGGACACATATTGGATCGGAGGACTTCTAGTTCACTTTAAAATCAGAAATGATCACATCTTCCCTAAACAGATTATATAGGAATCATGGGGTTTGAAGGTTTAAAAGTCAGAAATAATCATTGATAAAGATTGTGCCCTGTTTTGCAAAGTGTTCAGTCAGATGTTCTAGCCTGTTGATAAGATATGTCACGAAGCACAGAGTGGACTGTCTTGATATCTGGATTAGACATTAACTGTCCTGATTCCTAAGAAGAAATAGGCTGCCATGAAGTACACTCAGCAAAATTGTGCTTCTTAAGAGATTTTGACTTCAAGGTCCTGTCAAAGACACATGGTACATTTCTAGATCTTTAATGGTAGCATGTATAGATGCTGCACGATTAATCGTAACTTAATCAATATCGCAATATGGACTGGTGCGATATCCAAATAGCAGTAAACACAATCAAATGAAAATATCTGAATAAAGTATTTTAGAGGTTCCTATAGTCCCAGCCTTCAAATCGCTTTCTGCAGTCATAATAAAAGACATCCTTGCTCGGTACAGATCCTCTCAAGTCATGATTATTTTAATATGTTTGCCAGTGATATTATGAATTATGTTTAAAAATGGCAATCTTCTCAAATATCACAACTCGTATGCCGAATGCAATATCAGTCAAAGTAATTGGAATTAGACATTTTTCCCAAACCGTGCATCTCTAGTAAGATGGCAATAATTGGGTGAGGTTCATCGATTGAACCATAGGAAAACTAATCAAAGAAGAGCCTATAAGGAGATCGGATTCCTCAGACCCAAGGATATTCACACCTGATCCAAAATACAGTCTACGCAAACACACTAGCGTGAAAACACCACCACTGATGATCCAGTAAATAAAGCATCTTAAGTAGGGCTGGGCGCTATATGTAATATCGATATATCGTGAGAGACAAGCCTCAACATTGACTTAGACCAGGGGTGTGCAACCCGCGGCCCTCGAGCCGCATGCAACCCTTTAAGCCCTCCGCTCTGACTCCCTTGAGCTTAGACAAAAATAAGAAGGAAATAAAATAAAAGTATTTGTCGGACTATTTATATTTTCTTGCATGGTTGAAAGTGTTTCGTATCTTGAGGTGATACATAAATAAAAAACAAAACGGATTTAATTAGGTCAACTAAAATATGCGTCACGTCCTGCTACGGTCCCGCGCCAGCGCCTTTTCTTGCAGGCGAATAACCTGACCCCCGGGTCGATGAGCGAACTATGGATAAATCAAAGAAAAGAAAAGTACCGGAGGAACACAGGGTTTAATTCTGCGTGGACAGAGTTATCTGCTTTCACAGCAAACGATGCTGGCTTACCGGGATGTTTGATATGTAGAGAGAAGTTGTCAAAGGTGCTGCAGACTTTACGTATCGAGGAACAACACGGGAGAGGAAGACAGCTGACGATCTTCAGTCATAATTCAATGCGGTATGTCATTTATTTCAGAAAACACTTTGCTATATTCCATGGAATGCTCTTAACATCCCGATAGCAATGAATATCTTTAGTTCTTTGACAATAAATCCATAAATAATATCATCAGTGGAAGCCGTGGCGCTGTAGAAAGCACGACCAATCATCTGAGCCGGCTAAAGTAACTGGATGGCCTACCTGCCTGTCAGCCTTCCATCTGTGGTCATGTGTGCGTTTGTGTGTGTTGGAGGAGGGGCTCTGTGAGGAAGGGGCAGATTTTTTCCAGCTGAGTATTTTCAAATTCTAGCGCACTTACTAGGGATGCTCCGATCGATCGGTGCTCTCTAAACATGCCGATCGCGAGAGCCGATCGCATGACGTAAAATACATGACACTTTTCTCTCTGTGCGGCAAAACAAGCTCGCCAACATGGCTTCACCGGTCTGGCAGTATTTTAAGGTGTCCAAAAAAGACAGTAAATTAGCGGTATGCAACGTGAAGCAGAAATCCGGCAGCTCCGCCCGCCGGACCGGAGAGCGCAGCGAAACACACAAGAGTTAGACCTAACACACTTAGCTATTTGATCTACCTCTGGAACAAGCTAAACTAGTCATTATAAATATATTTATTCTTCACTGTCGGGTCACTCATTACTGGATCAGTGAGCTGCATGAGATACTGACAGGCTGTCAGGAGAGGGAGAGAGGGGGAGAGAGAGAGAGAGAGAGAGGAAAAGAGAGCGCTTCCGCTCATCTCTCCGTGTTCTCCAAAGTGAATGTAAACTTGAATAATGTTCATCATTTGAATGTAATAATTAAGTTGATTGTTGTTTGTGGAAGCTCCAGTGAATGAGCATTAACTGAGTTTAAACATCACTTTAAATGGAAGATTTAAAGTGATGTTTAAATCTTCCATTTAGGCCCCGCCCACTCGATCGGATCGGCCGATACTGATTCCGGCGATCGGCCCCGAAATTGGCGATCGGAGCATCCCGAGCGCTACCCCGCCTTTAACTGATGTAATTTCCTGAATTTACCAGACTTGTATTATTTGCCATTAAATCCACAGTACTGATTGAATGAAAGTACATCTTCACAACATCGAAGCATTTGGTCAGAAATATTGTGATTAGATTTCTCCATATCGCTGAAGTCTAAAAGGACAGTAGAAGGTTTTTATTTTGTATTTTACAGAATAAACACTGACTACAACCTTTCCCAGAGTTCCCGCGTCAGGTCTCAGTAAGTAGGAACCGAGACTTCCCCAAAGTGTAAGAAGAGCTTAAGACCTTTAGTCCAGCTGCGAATAAAGACCGGTTTTACAAGGTCAATAAAGACGGCTTTCTTTCTCTTTTTCTAACGAGGTAATCGCTTGTTGCGGTAAGATTGAGAAACAAAGAGATTATTTGTCGTGACGTTGTTCCCTCTCTGAACCTGCCGTTAGTCGCACCAATCTGCGGCCATGACACCGGCATCGCCAAGGTCATGTGACTACAGAAAACAAAAGCCTGAGCAGGAAAAGACTTACTAGCTCATTAAAATCAACACAAGAAATGCACTTAAAGAGTTTAGCCCATTTGTAATGCACCAGAAATTACAATGGTTTGGCTAAATGAAGCCAAGATATCTGCATTATTCTCGTTATTACTTTGTGTCTTTATTGTGCTCATTGGAAGTCCCTTTGGATAAAAGTGCAGCTAAATAAAATGTAATAATGTAAAAAAAAAAAAGTCTAGAGCTGCAACAATTAATTAAGTAATCACCAAATGTTGATTATAATTAGTTTAAGTACATTTTTGTGGGGAAATGGCAGAAATAAATATCTTTGGGGTTTTATTGGGCCGACATAACAAGATGCTTAAAGACTAGACCTTGGACTTTGAGAAGCTGGAATGAATATTTATCCCACTAGACCGTAACAATGAATAAAGAAAGTATTCTGCACGTTGTTAGTCGTAGCCATGACACAGTCGTCACATTTTTGGTTAGAAAAACTACCTGAGCAGGAAAAGCCTAACTGGCCTCTCTAACCCCCAGAAACACACTCGCACACATTTTACCCCCACGCCTCGTTGCCTTCTATGGCCGCATACTTTATCACAAGACCCAGATTTGTACACAGCCCATTCATTGTGTGTCCGGCAATAAACCCCCCCTCTCTCTCTGTGCTGATGAGAGGTGGTCGGGGTGAGGAGCGTGTGGAGGGGAGAAAGGGGAAGAATGCGTTTCGGCCTTGTTGTCCTTTATTTCCTGCTGTGTCAGGACGGTGGAGAACCTCAGCTACCCTCTCACTACGACTAAAAGTCTCTTTCCGGGTTAATGCACGGACCTCATGTTCTATATTACTCGCCTCCTTCAGTAAATGGGCGACGTAACCAGAGCGAGAAGAAAAAGTGACAGCAGAGGCAGAAACAGGGTAAAGTGCATGTCTTAGAAATGTTGAAGTATAGGAGAACAAATCATGTTTAAATCACTCATAGAAAACTCATCACTTCACCCTTGCCTAGTGCCTCAAGTTAAAAAGGGGCATCACAACCATTTTACACCTATATCAACTAATATAGGTGGAACATGGACACGTACACGCTTCCCTTGGACACGTACACGCTTCCCTTTCACCGCGTCCTCCTAAAGACTCAGGGTTAATGCACGGACCAACTGCTCTCATGTTCTGTCACACGTCTCTTTCCGTTTTTTTCCACTCGCCTCCTTCAGTAAATGGGCGACGTAATGTGGAGTTGCTTTGCCGCTGCAGCAGAGCGAAAAGGAAAAGTGACAGCAGAGGCAGAAACTGGGTAAAGTGCATGTCATGGCAAGAAGGAACCCTCTCCATCACCACGGATGCAGCTACAGCGATAACTGCATCGCTCCCTTTCCTTCTTGTAAATAAACACTTAATCAATAAGAAGCAGAGCATGCTGTCGTTACTTTTGTCGGTAAATTCATTGTTTAAAGACCAGCTGGTTGCAGATTTCATCACCATCAAATGTTACGTTGATGCCATTATTGCTACGAATAGATTTACATATTATTATAAAGAAGAGAATTTTAGAGATGTACCCAAAGGTGCAAAGCAGTAACGTGTGCATGCAAGGCGGTGGTAACATTTACATTTTATTGACTTTAAGTTATATTTTTCATCCTGAGGCAAATCCAAATAAATTACTAAAGATATCAACAATAAAAATCTTTCACGTGTGAATTGAAGAAAAAAAGAGTGATGATAACCCAACTGCATTTCAAAAGTAATGTCATTATTAAACTAATGATAAGTAGATATTGTGACTCCTTTCTAAATGTATTTTGTATTTAAACCAGCGTTTCCGCCAGGGGGGCATCTTGCCGTCATTCATCATTTCAAGCGATAAAAACTCTCGATCTATACATTTTTTTGGACGCCCTCATTCAGCTCGGGACGCCCCCCTGAACTCGAGCCGAATGAGGGCGTCCAAAAAAAATTAGAATTGGAAAGAAGATCGCTTGAAATGACGGAAATGGAAAAAGGGCAAGGACGTCCCTCTGTTGGAGGGGCAGAGCAGTCTGGTGGGATTCTTTTCGCCGCCAGCAAAGCGTGATCCTGTGACGGAAAGTGTACTGCCGGCGAGCCTTGACAGGGGGGGCTATTGGAGCGTGAACTGCGAGCGCCGGAGCCTCGCAGCGGCGAAACTGAGGCTCCGTGGTAAACTGTGGTAACATGAAGAGCCGGCGCTTCTTAGTGAGCCGAGCCAAATGAATTCCCATCACTAATACGTAAAGAGATCTATAAGGGACGGCTCAATTCAAGTCACGCGACATGACGTCGAGGGGTGGACGCCCTCTCAGCCCTGGTCTGGTAGAAACACTGATTTAAACAAAAATGAAAGTTAAACTCTGGATATTCACAATTACCATTTTAAAAAAGGACCACGATTAATTGAAATCTATAGATGAAGCGACCTTTTGAACATTAAAGCACGTAAATATGTCACAGACAGTAGAGGCACACAAAATGAACCTGAACATTAGTTGTTGTCCTCTTTAGGAGCTCTGGCGCTGTACGAAACCCCAAAGCCGAATGCTTACTATGACCGTAAGATTCTTAAACTGAGTCGAGTTATGTTGAGCAGAATTATCCCTCGTGAAGTCAAGTGTTGTTCTCTAAAGTAGATTCAAGTTAAACCTGGTGCTATAAACAAATCATGGTTATATTTAACCCACCTTTATTGCTTGGACATCAAAGTCAACACAACACATAAACAATAGGTCAATAGACGGAAAAGGAAACACTAGTAACATGTCCTGCTTTTCTCAGTTTTAATTTAGTATCTTTGGGCGTCTTAACTGACAAAAACCTTGGACTTTGAGAAACTGTGATAGATATTTCCCTCTGTTTTGACTTATAGACCAAACGATAAATAAATGTTAGTTGTAGCCCTGACAGTCATCACTGTGGTTGAGCACAATCCAGTAATGTGGTCAGTAACAGCGTTTCGCCAGCGTCTTGCCGTCATTTAAAAAAATAAATAACTCGAGAGAAGATCGAGAGTTTTTATCGCTTGAAATGACGAAAAGGAAAAAGGGCAAGGACGTCCCTTTGGATTCTGGTGGGATTCTTTTCGCCGCCAGCAAAGCGTGATCCTGTGACGGAAAGTGTGCTGCCGGCGAGCCTCGACGGGGGGGGGCTATTGGAGCGTGAGCTGCGGAGAAACTGAGGCTCCGTGTTAAACTGTGGTAACATGAAGAGCCGTTTAGGAGCCGGCGCTTCTTAGTGAGCCGAGCCAAATGAACTCCCATCACTAATAGTAAGAGATGGTATCTATAAGGGACGGCTCAATTCAAAATTCAAGTCACGTGACGCCGATTTAGACTTCTCCCGGGGCTTCGGATTTATTAATGTACGTCGTAGGTGCACAAAGGCACAGACATAGTTCGAGCTGTTTAGCCAATATAACGTTACCTGGGAAGGAGGGATGAGCATAGCTTTAATTATTTGTTTATGAGGCGCTTTGTGTTGCCTTTAGTGTATGAAATGATCTATATAAGTTGGATTGAGTGATTGATTGATGAGGAATGGGAAGTGCAGCATCCATCGCTTTAGGAGTTTGTAGTAGTTCAGGGACAAAGTACTACATCTTGGCCTCTTCCTATTTGACCCGTCTCTCTAAAGTCCTCTAGAAACAAATATATAATGCTTTTACTTCTGAGATAAATGTTGATTCAAGTGGATATCTAACAGTCATGTAAATGTTCAAACCCAGGGGTGTCAAACTCAAGGCCCGGGGGCCAAATCCGGCCCGCGACTTCATTTGATGTGGCCCCGCAAGAGCTTGCAAAGAATATAACACGTATATTATACGGTTACATGCCGATTTACAGAAGCAGGTTGCCCATAAACTACATGTCCCACAATGCATTTCGTTTTGTGACATGCTCACTGAAGAGACTTGCAATTATTTGCCCTGGACTTCTGCTTTCAGACATAGTTAATTACTAAGTTATTATCCTATCCAATAATATACCAATTCAGAGGCAATAATGTAATTTAATACATTATTTTATATATATATATATATTTATATAGTTACAACCGGCCCTTTGAGTGCAACCTTTAAGCGAATGTGGCCCGCGATGAAATTGAGTTTGACACCCCTGCTATACACTATCGTCCATTCATATGCTCCAAGTTACTGACGTTTGCTGCCAGTATACTTCACCACAATATGAAATAGATAGTACATTTAAAAAGAGGCATATCAAGCAATTTCAAAGACACTGGTGCGATCCAGGCTGTGGACCTGCTTGATACAGAAGACTTCAGAGACTGGTTAAGTTGTGAACAAGCAGTGTGTGACATCCCCCGAGGCGTGTAGGAACATTTTCCGTTAGATGAGCATTAGTAAATTAGTAGCGGCGTTATTCAGGAGCCCGGTTCAGTGTTTTCCATCGCAGAGCTAACTCAGCAGTCGACCCTGACCGGAGCTCAGAGGAGGATTAGCCGGAGTGACAGGGTGCAAATGAGCATTGAACTGAGCACATGTGAGAGAGTCACACTGACCCCCTCACACTAACTGTGTTCATTATCACTACTTTGCAATACCCGTGAGATGAGCAAATTACTGATGATGAAACACATTTGATTGGTCACATGATATGTAACAATAAATGGATGGAGCTTGTGTTTTCCACAGGAATATCCCTTCAGATGTGGACGAGGCCCCTAGTGGATGCAGGGTGTTAATGATGTCCCAGGTTACTCAACATCATAAAAACATACATGCATGTGTTTAGTAATAATGTTATTTCTAAGACAGATCAATTTATTACACCTATACAGAAATACAACTTCTAATAGCATGTATATCAAGGCTAAAGGTGCTATTATACCCTTTATGTGTTTATCTTTTAAGCTATAGCATGTATGTATATCCTACAGGGGACCATAGCTTTGTTGTAATGATGTTATATCTGTGTTTATTCTTTATGTTGTATTATTAATTTAATTTCTTTATTCATATGTTTCATCTTTTATTAAAAAGAAATGTATTCTTGTTTTACACATTTTAAAAGGGATTTTTGTATTCTTGTTTAATTCATTCATGTGTCATTTTGTACAGTTGTAGCTGATAGCATGCATCTGTTCCTACAGGGATGTGTAGTTTTGTTGTGATATTTGCAAATCATCCTTGTAAAGATGCCCATTTTGCACTAAAGCCCAAAAAAACATTTACATTTACACACATTTCATTTAGCTCGTAACTGAATATAGATACCGGTAAAAGCAGCAACGTGACGTCACATACATATAAAATAAGACATTAGCTAGCTAAGGGGGTAACCGTTACTAGCTAAGCTACCAAACAAGGTCAAATGCTACATGTTAGCTTGGAGTTAGGTGGTATTTTCTTTCTTTTCAGGTCAAATAAAAGCATTAATTTAGCTAGGTTTTACCTCTCGCT
This sequence comes from Harpagifer antarcticus, assembly GCA_902827135.1. NCBI lineage: Eukaryota > Metazoa > Chordata > Actinopteri > Perciformes > Harpagiferidae > Harpagifer > Harpagifer antarcticus. The sequence goes on from CADEHL010001326.1 coordinate 180,283, forward strand.
GATCAGCACCACGTCGGCATCGCTCCAGTGTTTGAACACACACGGCAGGAGCCTCCTTAAGGCGAAGAAGAGACCGGGGAAAACTACGGCGCCACAAGCTAAAACTTGCAACATCCTGCCGTTATATTTCCTCTAATCTGCCCGGAGCCTGGATCTCTCCCTGCGCGAGTTTCGCCCGTTTACACGCGGCGATGAGGCATCTTAATTCGGCCCGTTGGTCGGTCGGTCGGTGGTGTGGTGTGGTGTGGTGTGTGGGGTTTTTTGTTTCACCGGGAACAGTCCACCATCCACACACACTCTCACACACACACACACACACACACTGCTGAGGAGGCTCAGCAGCAGCACCACTGTCGAGCTAACGGGCGAGGAAACACTCCGTACTTTGTAGGGCGGCTGTCAGAATAAAAGCCCTGACCCGGTGACACTTCCGGTGAGAGGGGTCGCTTTTATTTTGAAAGGGTGGCTCCATTACTGACGGGTGCAAACAACGTAAAGGTCTTTGAAGGTGGGATTTGTTTATTCCTATTTCATTTTATTTAATAATTAAATAATGTTTTCACTCTTTTTTTATTTCCTATTTCTATTTTTGTATTTCTATATTATTTTTTATTTATTGTGTTATTCATCCATTCTTATTTTATTTTTGTATTCTTATTTTATTCCTTATTTAATTCTAATTAAAAAAAATTAAGTTTCTTTTCATTATTTTTTTATTTCCTATTCAGTTATATTTGTTATTATTATTTTGTATTTATTGTTTTATTCTTGTGTTATTGATTAATTCTTATTGAATTTTTTATTAATATTTTAATTATAATTAATTGTTGTATTCTTGTTTTATTTTGTTATCCTTTTTTTATTATTCTTGTTTATTATTATTTTTTAATTATTGATTTATACATTTTATTTTATTATTTTGGGTGGGGTTAAATCTCAACTGGCTGTCAAAATAAAAGCCCTGACCCGAAGCCGGAATAACTAGGCAGTTCCGGTGATAGAGAAACATTACACAACGCTTTTATTTTGAAATGGCAGCTCCAACTTTCTTATTTAAAAAAAAAAAATGTTATTCTTGTTTCATTCATTTTTATATTCTTGTGTTCATTAATTCATTCTTATTTTAATTTTTTTTTTTTAAAGTATTCGGATTTAATTCATATTTAATCCTTCCCTTTTCATTTATCCCTTTTTATTATTATTTGAATTTAAATAGATCATTTGATTCTTATTTAAAAAAAAATATTCTTGTGTTATTCATTTATCCTTCTGAATAATAACACATACTTTAGTGAGGGGTTGAACCCACCTATAAATACAGGTTTGTGTTATTCTAAGTGATAGTGATTGTAATTATCTTCGCCTAAATATAAACATTATTTTCTATTATCAACTCTATTTGATAGTGTTCATTGTATTGTAACTAACTAACCATTACATCCTACCACCTGAGGGCAGCGTGCACAACACTATTTATGACATTACCAAGGTTGTATGGCTTTATGTGTAGGACAGTGGCTGCCGTTGTCCTGTAAAGGGTTGGGAATGTAACCTGATTACATCTGAGCTGATACACACACTTAAACTCACACACACTGTTTAATGAACATATAGGTTCACCTGCTGAATTAAAAACAGAACAAATGAACCAAAGAAAGTGAAAAACCATCAAGCAAATTCAGGCAGTAGAAGTATAGATTCACACTTAAAGTAATACCGACCATAACAGTACAATAACAGTGATCCTCGATTCACAGTAATCTGATTAGATAGATAGAATGGGATTAACCCCTCTGTAATGGTCTCACATGCAGAGCACACAGCACGCACAGTGACATGTGTTCTCTGCTTTGACCCCATCCTAGAACCAGGAGTCTAGCACTAGGAGCAGTGGGCAGCTATTGTACAGCGCCCGGGGAGCAATGGGAGTGAGGGGGGAAGGGGGATGTCCGGTGCCTTGCTCAAGGGCAGACAGACAGACAGACAGACAGACAGACAGACAGACAGACAGACAGACAGACAGACAGACAGACAGACAGACAGACAGACAGACAGACACTAACCTCCAGTGAGAAACGTGAGCGTGTGACAGCACTGACAGCAGCAGGTGTACAGAGACACAAACACACCTGTTCCTGCTCAAAGTCATTCTGTGTAGCCGACCAATCGATTAGTCGAAACAATTGGTTGTAATGTTGAGAAATTAATGTCGTTGATAGAGGGGGGAAATAGGCCCAAATGTAGCTTCTCATATAAATACACAAGAACTAAAAACAGTATATGACTTGTTAAATTGGAGGGCTGTAGTGTTGAATAGAAATAAGGAAAGGCTCACAGTATGAAACAGATTAAGATATTGCTGTATTCAATGTGGCATACACATTTGGTAATGTCAGCTTTAAGTTGTTTTATCATGAAGCTTAAGAGTAGGTAAGAGTATGCAGTAATTTTTCCTGACTTAATGCATGCTGCACAAATAAATAAGTACAAAAAGACAATTTGGTTTGCTTAGTGTGTCAGCATGACAGCAGGGCAGGAGGCAAACTGGGACCTCTCCAAGTAGCATGTCCACACTCCATATTTAGGTCGATCCGGGGACTTGAACCGGCGACCGTAGGCTCACAGTGCAAGCCCCTACTGCTACTGCCGGATTACATATTTTTACATATTTACATATATTACATATTTATTTATTTTTATAACTGAGAGAGAATACAGTTACCTGCTTTTTTGTATTCTTATTATTTAATCCCCAAGCCTCATAGCGGGTTTCTGAGCTTCTTTGAAAACAACTTAATCAGAATCAAAATTGGTTAAATTTCACTTCCTCGAAAACAAATCCAATGCCATCACAGAGCCGGCCACACGTTTGATAGTTTATTGTTTCAGGGTGTGTTGACGCCACATCAAAGCTTATCAGTCATTCTGTCAAACTGTGGTTGATTACAGTTCAAAAGAAGGCAGACAGCTATTTTAAATATGTAAATGTTGTGTCTCTTAGAAGCAAAGTATTTAAGAAGTAAAATCCAGAATATTTTAAGAGTCACCCAATTTTACGCCCACGTGACACAAAGTTCAGAACGTCATGGTATTTTTGATTGTTGCCAAGTATGTTTACACATATATGGGATTTCCCTTGGTGTATATGGCGTATAACCACAGTTAAAGAAGATCAAATGTAAGTATTTGATTTGATTTGAAATGTAAGAAAAACTATTATAAACACAAGATATAGAAAAGTATTTATATGCAATCTGGATGTACCAAAAAACTACATACAATATGACAAAATAAAAGTAATATTATGAAAAGCTGTGCAGATACTGAGAGGTATAGCTAAGTGTGCCGTTATACCAAAACAAAATCGTATCATACCGGAGAAATAAGAAACTGTAAATAAGCAATCATTTATGGCATTCATAATAAATCTAATTCTTAACTGTGAATGGTTTTCATTTATTTAACATTTGACATGTACTAGTCTGGCCAAACATGATGGCAACCTAAAATCCCTCTCTTTCCGTATCTCAGATATAAGATATGATTGGAGACGAAACAGCCAATCAGAAAGGACCTCCTTGAGTCCTCTGATTGGTTGATTTTGTGAGTTTACATTTATACAGTCAATATTTTATTTATTTTTCCCTTTCTCCCCCTCCCGGTCCTAGCTAGTAAATTAAATAACTAACTAAATAAATACATGTATTTCTAAAACATCTATGTTTTGGAGAGATATCTATGCATCTCTCCAAAACATATACGAGCAGTCCGTTATCAGACAGGCAGACAAAATGGTGTCTGATCCCACCCACGTACTCCACCCAGGATTCCAGCTCCTTCCTTCTGGTAGAAGATGCAGGGTTCCCAAGAGCAGGCTGAACCGCTAAGCACTCATTCCTACCTATGTCCATTAAGCTACTTAACGTTCACATGAAATGAAATGTAGTCTAATGAAATGTACTTTTTAAATGTTGGCCATGAGGGAAGTGCAGTAGGTCGCCTTTGTCAGTATGTGTGTCTGTGTTTGTTCTAACGGTGTCTGACTGATGATATGTGTATGTCTCGTAATGTCCACTATGCTTGTATATGTACATGTATGCTGAACTGCAGGACGGAGTCCAGATGTCCTTACGGGGACAATAAGGTATATCGTATAGGTAAAAGTAAAGTAATGCAGAAGATAATATTAAAAGAACATTAATAGATAAGGAAATAAAGAATAGTAACAGTAATACATGTACCCATATACTCACATGTATACCCACATATACACATAATAATAATAGATTTAATTTGTTATCGCTATTACAGGTGCTCAAAGACGCTTATAAGATAGCATGGTATAGATGAAAAGTGTACATTGAGAGAGAGGGTTTGTGCATGTTGACCTTTGAACCGTTCATTATTGCTTCAGAGTTTATAATGTGCATCCTCCAGACCTGATTGTGTTACCTGCAGACTGATCATTATAATTCTGCACAGTGTCTTGAATGTGGAGAACATGCTTGGATGTCCCTCAAATGTGGAACAACTTTTGTATTATTTCATTTGTATGTTTGACGTCACATATATAAAGGAATGGTGGAAATAGTACCATAAACATTGACTCCATTACATGTTAGCAGAGGTGTAAAGTAACTAACTACATTAACTCAAGTACTACTTAAGGACAATCTTGAGGTAGTTTCTTAGACTACTTTTTTCCAGACCTTGGTTAAACCCAGAGGGGGGAAGTAGGAGTACAAATACTTCGTTACTGTACTTATTTTTCTGGTATCAGTACTTTACTCCATTACTTATTTTTCTGATGACTTTTTACTTTTACTTCTTACATGTTGAACACAAATACCTGTACTTTCTACTTCTTACATGTTGAACCCAAATACCTGTACTTTCTACTTCTCACATGTTGAATACAAATACCTGTACTTTCTACTTCTTACATGTTGAACTCAAATACCTGTACTTTCTACTTCTTACATGTTGAACACAAATACCTGTACTTTCTACTTCTCACATGTTGAATACAAATACCTGTACTTTCTACTTCTTACATGTTGAACCCAAATACCTGTACTTTCTACTTCTTACATGTTGAACCCAAATACCTGTACTTTCTACTTCTCACATGTTGAATACAAATACCTGTACTTTCTACTTCTTACATGTTGAACACAAATACCTGTACTTTCTACTTCTCACATGTTGAACACAAATACCTGTACTTTCTACTTCTTACATGTTGAACCCAAATACCTGTACTTTCTACTTCTTACATGTTGAACTCAAATACCTGTACTTTCTACTTCTTACATGTTGAACCCAAATACCTGTACTTTCTACTTCTTACATGTTGAACACAAATACCTGTACTTTCTACTTCTTACACTTTGAACTCAAATACCTGTACTTTCTACTTCTTACATGTTGAACCCAAATACCTGTACTTTCTACTTCTTACATGTTGAACTCAAATACCTGTACTTTCTACTTCTTACATGTTGAACTCAAATACCTGTACTTTCTACTTCTCACATGTTGAACTCAAATACCTGTACTTTCTACTTCTTACATGTTGAACACAAATACCTGTACTTTCTACTTCTTACATGTTGAACCCAAATACCTGTACTTTCTACTTCTTACATGTTGAACCCAAATACCTGTACTTTCTACTTCTCACATGTTGAACACAAATACCTGTACTTTCTACTTCTTACATGTTGAACACAAATACCTGTACTTTCTACTTCTTACATGTTGAACACAAATACCTGTACCTTCTACTTCTTACATGTTGAACACAAATACCTGTACTTTCTACTTCTTACATGTTGAACCCAAATACCTGTACTTTCTACTTCTCACATGTTGAACACAAATACCTGTACTTTCTACTTCTTACATGTTGAACTCAAATACCTGTACTTTCTACTTCTTACATGTTGAACCCAAATACCTGTACTTTCTACTTCTTACATGTTGAACTCAAATACCTGAACTTTCTACTTCTTTCATGTTGAACACAAATACCTGTACTTTCTACTTCTTACATGTTGAACTCAAATACCTGTACTTTCTACTTCTTACATGTTGAACCCAAATCCCTGTACTTTCTACTTCTTACATGTTGAACCCAAATACCTGTACTTTCTACTTCTTACATGTTGAACCCAAATACCTGTACTTTCTACTTCTCTCATTTTCCAAACAGGCTGGTTCCTTTAGTCTGAATGTGTGTTTGGTGGCGTGATCATTATTCTTTGGCCCGGCTAAAGTAACTGGATGGCCTACCTGCCTGTCAGCCTTCCATCTGTGCACAAACTGATCTCGTGCCCTCATTGGTCATGTGCGCGTTCGTGTGTGTTGGAGGAGGGGCTCTGTGAGGAAGTCTGAAGGAAGGGGCAGATTTCTTCCGGCTGAGTATTTTCAAGTTCTGGCGCACTCGAGCTGGTTTCTCCATTCTTGCCTACCCTAACTTTAAGAACTGATCTATTTCAGGATTCCAAGAATGCATTAAAGTGTACTTTATTTTACCATTTCATAAATTAATCTTGTCGTCCATTTTAGGCCAAAATGCCAGGAAACGTCAGTTACAATTTCCTGAGAGTCCAAAACTCTGACGTCATACTCATCTCTTATAAAGTAATGTGACACCACTAATGAAACTGTACACTCAAATGAAGCTGAATTCCTAACAACGTAATTGTGCCACTATGAGCTAGAATTGCCCAAGTTTTACAATGGCCTGCAACACATTAACGTTGTGACGACTTTAGCTTTCAGAAAGTCGGTATCAAAGTCTTACGTATCAAATCGCAGATCTCTACGTTAATTTGGAAGCTCCTGTAATAATGTCCTCAGTTCCTGTTGTTATCTGTGACTCACAGATAACAACAGCTGGATAGAATACTTCAGATAAGATGTGCCACTTTGAATATTGCTTAATTCTCCTTATTGCTAGAACCACCTACTGTATGGTTAAGTTTCACTTCCTCCAAAAACGAATCCAATGCCATCACAGAGACGGCAACACATTTGATAGTTTATTGCTTCAGGGTGTGTTGACGCCACATCAAAGCTTATCAGTCATTCTGTCAAACTGTGGTTGATTACAGTTCAAACGAAGACCACAGCTAATTTAAAGATGTAAATGTTGTGTCTCTTAGAAGCAAAGTATTTAAGAAGTAAAATCGAGAATATTTTAAGAGTTTAGCAACATGGAGTCAATGCCTCGTCATAACCACGAGTTATCCTTTAAAAGTCTATGGGTGTTTCTCAATGTCGAGGACGCTTCCTTGGTAGGATATGTCCCTCCGAGTCAGGTCCTTCAGAAGCGAGGCAAGAATCCTTCCTAGCGTCGGAAAACGAAGAATGGTGGAACAGGCTAACAGGTGTGCAGGTGTGTGTCATATGCGAGGCCCCGTCTTAAATGGAGCGAAATTGGTCCGTGCGCAAAGCATTGTGGGGATTTTAAGACCGCAGAGGATACACATGTGCAGCCTCGAAATTTGCCGCTACGAAGGACGCCGGCCTCTGTAGAATTCCAAGCATCCGGGACATTGGAACAGTCCTTCGGCGGGACTCGATGACGTAGCATCCTTGAAATAGTGGCTTTGCAGCATTTTTATCCAAATGTTCCCATTACACACTTACTAAAACAACAACAATAAAACATTGTGTGATTCTTGATCTAAATAAAGTCTAAATGGCATCTATTAGCTGGGACTTTTCATGGGGTCCATCCATTTCTGAGGATTCAAAGTCAAAGTCAAGTCAAAGTCAACTTTATTGTCAATCTCAAAATATGTTTGTACACACAGAAAGGTCGAAATACTGTTTCCCACAGTCCCGAGGTATACAAAAACGTACACATTAAGATGAAACGACACTCAGGAAGATGCAAGGACACTCAATCATTAATAATATTAATAATTCTGGGCTCTAGACCAAGGTGTTAAACCATAACAGAACCAAAATGAAACCTAATGTCATATCATAACCATTAATAAACCTATACAACCTTCAGTGTGATATGTCATACACCGACAGAAGGGCCATTACAATACGCCCACTAATACAAATACCCGTAGCCTGTAAACTGCTCTCCTGTTCATGTTGGCAGAAACATTTGGTTATGCAAAGTACAAATTGTCCCATCAGTAAGGCGGTCTTCATCCTCTCTGAACGGTATTGAGAATGGTGTCGTAGTATAACAATTTCCTTTCAAAAAAACATATGTATAACACAAACATCAAAAAGACAGTCCCTATTATTTTAACAGTCTTTAAGGAACAGGTTTTGGTCAGCTAAAAGTACTTTTTCAGGGGTCCCACAGGGGTCACTGCTTAGACATTTGCTTTTTGTTTTACTTCACACATGCCTCTGCTTGGTGAGTAGACACAGATACAGCAGCTTATCATTTTATATTCTGATAACACACAGAATAAACATATATCTTCCTCATCAGGGTTATATGTATACCAATAAAAAGATTGTAAACACCACTGTATTGGAACGAGCCTACCAGGAAATGATTTTATCATTTGAAAGGTACGAAGATTCATATGTCAGCGTGATTGTAGAAAGAAAAGTGCATTTGTCTCAGGGTGAAAGTTTGTATTATTTGGCTTCAGATCAAGTCAAACACACAGTATTACTCCGGTACTTAAACAAACAATTCAAAACTAAAACTAGTCTCGGAAGCACTTGATGGTTTGGCTCCTCAATCCATTTCTGACTGACTCACTGATTTAAAACCAATACCATCATAACAGACCATTCTGTGGTTTTTCAAACTTGGATTGAAAGAAAATCCAAATCTTTTGTGAACATTTTTTGGTATTTTTGTTTTATTCTCTAGAACAAAACTGAATAGACAACTGAATCCTTTTTAAACTGTTCTTTAAAAACATGTACTTTTATTTGTATTTTCTCCAGGCATTTGTGTTGTTTAATGGTGGGGGGGGGGGGGGGCAGTTGGATTATGTAAGAGAATCGATCCTATAAATTAGTTAAGTAAGTAAAAAAGTAGGTAGGCAGGTGAGTAAGTAAGAAGGAAAGTAGTTAAGTATAAATCTAGCCAGGTAGGTATACCTGGCTAGATTTATACTTACCTACTTTCCTACTTACTTACTTACTTACTCACCTGCCTACTTTCATACTTACTTACTTACTTATTTACAGCTATTTACTTACTACCTACTTTCTAAGATTATATTACTTACTTACATACCAACTACCTACCTGCCTACTTTCATACTTACTTACTTACTTACTTACTTACTTACTTACTTACTCACCTGGCTACTTTCATACTTACTTACTTACTTACTTATTTACAGCTATTTACTTACTACCTACTTTCTAAGATTATATTACTTACTTACATACCAACTACCTACCTGGCTAAATTCATACTTACCTACTTTCCTACTTACTTACTTACTTACTTACTTACTTACTTACTTACTTACTTACTTACTTACTTACTCACCTGCCTACTTTCATACTTACTTACTTACTTACTTATTTACCGCTATTTACTTACTACCTACTTTCTAAGATTATATTACTTACTTACATACCAACTACCTACCTGGCTAGATTCATACTTACTTACTTACTTACTTACTCACCTGCCAACTATAGTTGGTAGGTAAGTAAGTAAGTAAGTATGAAAGTAATATAGTCTTAGAAAGTAGGTATGAATACTCTGTTTCAGTAAAAGTCCTGCATTCAAAATGTTCCTCAAGTAAAAGTAAAAGTACTCAGGTCTTGTACTTGAGTAAAAGTAGAAGTACTCAGATCTTGTACTTGAGTAAAAGTAGAAGTACCAGAGTGTAGGAATACTCTGTTACAGTGAAAGTCCTGCATTCAAAATGTTCCTCAAGTGAAAGTAGGAAAGTATTCTCATCAAAATATAGTGAAAGACAGTGAAAGTAGTCGTTGTGCAGATTGGTCCATTTCAGAATAATATATATGATATGTTTGATAAAGATTGCATGATGTTACAAAGAGACATTTGGAGGTTCCTACGATTACAGTGTTATTTAAAACCATAGGTTAAAACCTAAAAAGAGCATCTAGTGTTTGTTGTAAAGGATCGGATGCTCTCTCTTCTCTGTCAGCTGTCCCGTAGGATAATACTTTAAGGGTGAATCTATAAACCTACTGCCTGAATCTGCTTTCTGAAAGGCAGCTGCTCCTCTGCAGAGCGAGGGTTTGAATCCGTCATTCGGCCTCATTAGCTGCTTATTAAGTAAATAGCTGTAAATAAGTAAGTAAGAAACTAAGTAAGTAGGTGTAGGTACCAAGGTAAGTAAGTAAGATAATAATTATTAGCAACAAAAGATCTTAAAAACACACAGAACTGTTGCCCTGTTGTCTCGTTGTTCCCAAGGTCAAATGTTCCTTGTGTCAATATGTAGAAATCTTCCACCTCCACTTTACAGCCTATTGATGTCACTCTCCTTTCCAGCTACGCCCTCACATGTGCTTCTTAGCTTAAGACTCTCTACCGTGCCTGAACATATTATCTCCCTTTGAGCGGCATTTCAAATATCCTCCACCATTTATTCTTTTGCAATATGAACCGTGAAGATAACTCTTATCAGAATTTAACAATGTTAGTTTATATCTGCATGACCCTCCCACATTTTCCAGGCTTTTGCTATTGATGGCTTCAATTGTAAAACTGCAGACTGTTTTAAAAATAGAGTTAACATATTAAAGGGGCCCTATTCTACTCATTTTCAGGTTCATATTAGTATTGAGTGTCTCTACTGTGACATGTTGCACACATTTACATGTACAAAAACCTCTTTAACACGCCTCAGGAAAGGGACAACCGCAAAAAAGCCTATAGGGCACCTTTAAAGGTCTCCTATCATGCAAAATTCACTTTCTGATGTCTGTTATACATCAACATGTCTCCCCGGTGCGTCGGGGAACTCACGCAGCGTCAGAAAATAAACCCCTCTCTCTTTTCCTCCGTACCCAAATCTCTAAAAACGGGGAACAACGGAGCTGATCCAGATTTACGCTTCCTTCTCTGTCTTTCCAAGATGGAGTCATCGAGCCTAATCCCAATAACTTTGTGTAAATCAACGAATATTAAAAACTAACAAGTTGTCCTGCGTTTGAAATGTTTGCAGTTTAAAAGTTTGGTAAAGTCGAGAACTGTAGTTTGATAAAACTACTAAATTAATATCTAAAGGATGCTTTTCTATTTTTTATAGCCTGTAAACTGAACTCCATTAAAGGAGACCTATCATGCAAAATGCACTTTGTGATGTCTTCTCTCCATCACCATGTGTCCCCGGTGTGTCCCCGCTGTGTCCCCGGTGTGTCGGGGAACTCACGCAGCATCAGAAAATAAACCCCTCTCTCTTTTCCTCCGTACCCAAATCTCTAAAAACGGGGAACAACGGAGCTGATCCAGATTTGCGTCCGATATGACGTAGTATCTGAAATGTGGACCCACGGCCCAATCAGAAAGCTGCTATCAGAAACAATGCCCGACTGTTTTGGACGTAATATGGTCGGTGTTTACATTAGCATCGCTAACACTCAGAGCTAACCTGTACTGGAGAGCATGTGTGTGAAGAAGCAGGAAGTAAAAAGGAACTCCCCTTGTGGTATAACCGGCAAGAGAGAAAGCCTTTGAGCTCCAGACTGTTTCAGAGAGGATCCTTGATGTGGTTTGGAACATGATACGGCATGATCTGTTTGGTATTTTGAGAAAAACAATTCATAGACATGTTTTTATATATTTGTATATATCTGAGACCCATAACGTAAAATAGCACGATAGGAAACCTTTACTGTCAACAGTGTCTTGAATACTGGCCTCCCAGGGGGGTTGTTTTTGTGATTGTTGCAGATCAGTGAGTAGGAAAAACTGGCACTCTTTCCCAGCGTATCCATGTGAATGAAATGCTGTGGTGGTGACGGTGTGTTTCTAGTAACCGTGCAGCTCATCAAGCGGAGAGAAACTGAAGGAAATCAGACCGTCACCTCGTTCCGCTTCCCTTTGGATCAATCTTTGAAGAGCCAGCTAACGATGCTAGTCGGCTAGTTAAGCTAGCATACCGCTAACTCAAGGACCAGCTTCAAAAGACTTCAGGAGCAGAGGAATTCACTCTGTAAGTGATTCTCTGTGCCATGGTGACGTTAGATCTGGTTGTTTTGGAAGTTGTGGGGAAAAAGATGGAAACAGAGATCACACATTTCCATTTACTCTAATTTGGTTTGCATAAAGCAATGACATGTTAAAAAGTATAAGTTGCACGAGAGGCTCGGAAACACAAATCGCTTTGGGGCAGGTGACTAACACTCATTTCCCTTTAGTGCAATTACTCTCAGAAATGACCACAAAATATATCAGCTTGAAAGTTAGAGTCTTTTTTTTAATGAATGCGTCTTTCGTTTGAGGAAAAGTAAAAAAAAGCATGGAGGTAAATAGTAAATGATCATTAAACAGCAACTAATATAAACAAATTTGACATTTTCTGACATGTTTAATGATTATTCACTCGTATAATGTGTTAATTTGACATTTGTTCTCTGATATTTACTCTTTAATGATGAATATTTGATCTACAATTGAACTCCATATTAAGTTGAAAGGTGCATAAAGTGAGTTTAGGATGATTACCAGGTTTAGTTTTAGTAAACCTAGGTTTCATTTCCTGTTTGTGACCCAGAACGGATTAGATAGATATCTCTACATATAGATGATTTCTCTTCATGTTAAAGTTAAAGATATGCCGTTGAATATGTACAAAAGTGCTCATGCTTTCTATTCATGACAGGGAGATGTTCTGCAGAGAGAGAGCCATAAAAAACAAATATAGCTCCGTGGTAAGTATTAATAAAAGCTATTAAATCAATAAATGCCTTGTACATTCAGCTGAGCAGGGATGATGTATTACAACACACACACACACACACACACACACACACACACACACACACACACGCACATAAAGATGGGAGGGCTACAGATGATAAAGGTGTCATAAAGGCACGATATCTCCCTGTCTTACGGGAAGAGAGGAAAGTCGGAACCTACAGCCGCTCAGGTGAGTACTGCAGCTCTTCTCGTTACGCTTTAAAAAAATATTTGTTAAAGAACATTAATAGTTTCTGATAGAAATAAACAAATATATTTAAAAAATTCAACTTCTTTTGCTCAATACTAAATGTATCCTGCACGGTAAGAACATTTGAAGTGGAAAACTTTGTCAATCCAGGTCAATAATCTGGTGATAACTCTCTAATATGACCTCAGCATTAATCAGCTTGATAGTTATATACTTGTTTTGTTCTATTTTTGATTTAATGTGTTATTTTTTGGGCAGGAAAAGTAAAAATGTGTGGTATTAAATACTTAAGGATCATCGTAAAGCAGCTAATATAATAATAATAATGCATTTTATTTATATAGCGCTTTTCACAACTCAAAGACGCTTTACAGTGTGAGGGAGGGTAGACAAACAAGTAAGTATAGTCAAATAAAATAATCAAATGTAATTATTTTTTAATCTTAAATGATTATTGACTCGTATAATTTGTGTTATTTTGACTTTGTTCTCTTGTATTTACGGTTTAAAGATGAATATTTGATGTTAAATTGGCTTTTTAACTCTGTAAAGGTGGATACGGTGAGATAAGGATAAGTAGAGCTGGGTGTAATTTATTTAATTTAACATTTCCTGTTCGCGACGCAGACTAGATTAGATAAGAGATGCGCCTGTACGTCCTACATGTGTGTTTGCACAGATAATAACTTTGTTTCTTTGTGTCTCCAGCAACAGAAATCACCAGACAGCATCTTCAAAAACAGATTTATTCTTATCTGACAAAATGAAACTCCCTCTTCTGACTCTCTGCCTCTTGGGCTCAGGTAAAAACAATTTCATTTTGTACAATAATATATGTTCATTTTTCAGAACAGATGTGTTGCCAGGTAATTATAAATGAAGATTGAACATTAACACACGGTTTAAATGGCAATACAAAGGTGCTAATTAAAGGATTTTTAATCATTTAGTCTGCACTTAATGGGTACAAAGGATTTATATTCAGATTTATAAAAAATATAGAAGGTTAATGGCCAACTAGTCAAAGGGATTTCCACAACCTGGCAACCCAAAAGTCGTCTAAAAACGTGTAACTGGCCTCCAAAGCATTAGTAACAACATACAGTTTAAAGAGCCTTGTAAGAAAGGGATAATTGAGGGCTTCTGGCGACACAGAATTGGTAATTTAAGGAGTGAAATTAGGATTATTGTGATATCTAAATAACAACACAGACACACAACTCAGCAGGGGGTTCAAAGCGAGTATTCCTTTAATTGTTTCAAGTCATTTCATATCTTTAAAAGTGGTAAAAACCAAATGTGAAACTCAAAGCAGTGAGGAGGAAATGGCAAATAAATGCGTGGATGGGCGTTAGTCATTCATTAACTTCACATCCCAGTTTATGACAGAGAACTTTCCAGATGGTAAAGGAGGAAATAGATTTGAGTTTTTTTTATCGGTGTTATCTCTCAGCTGAGCGTTGAGCAGAAGTCTCACTGCCACAAAAAAAATAAAATTAAACATTGCGTTATATCACTTTTTGGGGTTTTCCCTTTCCTGTAGTGTTTTCTAAAGATCTATGAGCATGTAAAGGGTCTGCAAACGCTAAAATCACACATTTCCCGAACATAGTGACATCACTACGGAACACCCGCGATCCTATTGGCTATCGCCTAGCAGGAGAGGACTCTACATACTGATATACACCTGAACATCAGCAGGAGAGGACTCTTTAAAGTAGAGACACTACATACTGATATACACCTGAACATCAGCAGGAGAGGACTCTTTAAAGTAGAGACACTACATACTGATATACACCTGAACATCAGCAGGAGAGGACTCTTTAAAGTAGAGACACTACATACTGATATACACCTGAACATCAGCAGGAGAGGACTCTTTAAAGTAGAGACACTACATACTGATATACACCTGAGCATCCGCAGGAGAGGACTCTTTAAAGTAGAGACACTACATACTGATATACACCTGAACATCAGCAGGAGAGGACTCTTTAAAGTAGAGACACTACATACTGATATACACCTGAACATCAGCAGGAGAGGACTCTTTAAAGTAGAGACACTACATACTGATATACACCTGAACATCAGCAGGAGAGGACTCTTTAAAGTAGAGACACTACATACTGATATACACCTGAGCATCCGCAGGAGAGGACTCTTTAAAGTAGAGACACTACATACTGATATACACCTGAACATCAGCAGGAGAGGACTCTTTAAAGTAGAGACACTACATACTGATATACACCTGAGCATCCGCAGGAGAGGGACTCTTTAAAGTAGAGACACTACATACTGATATACACCTGAACATCAGCAGGAGAGGACTCTTTAAAGTAGAGACACTACATACTGATATACACCTGAACATCAGCAGGAGAGGACTCTTTAAAGTAGAGACACTACATACTGATATGAGTGTAATTGGGTCCATTTGCAAAAACTGTCGAAACTTTCTAATGGAGACAAAGCGTTGATAGAGGTCATAGCTTCAGGGTCATAAAGTTAATAGCGTTTGTTGAAAGGGTGGGTCAGTCATATTCTTTATCTTGACATTGCGCACTGTTTTACAAACTTTTACACACACATTCACGAGCACTAAGTTTCTCCATAAATACTGTTTGCTTTGTTTAAACAGCAACACTTCTGGATTCATTCAACACTTTATGGACGATGATAAAAGGACTTTAAAGCTGAACTATGAGTCTGTGTTGAGATAAAGTCAGTGAGACACTACAGACAATGATATTGTTTTTTGATCCATAACATATTATTTTCACACATTTGCTTCACTAACTTTTGCATCTGCAGATTTCTCTAGAATTGACCAACGCCCGCATACCATAATGCCACATTAGCATATTTAAACATAACATTTCAGAACATTTGTAATGCAAAAAATAATTGTCTTAATGTCGGTAATCTACTGAGGAGGTTTAATGGTGATGTCTATTAGTTAAAGGTGTTTCCGTCGTTATCCCAACCCGAACTTATAGAAACTTTTATACCTAAAAACTGGAGGAAACAGATCATTTTATGGCCGTTTGTAGTATTTTATGATTTATTCGGTGACACAAATCCTAAAATCCCTCAATATCCAAAAACCTTTGACTATATAATATACAACAAAATAAACCAAACTGCGTATTCCATTAAGACCCTTGAGGCACTCCTGCCTAAGCCTAACCAATCAGAGTAGGGGCGGGTCTTCACGGAATACGCTTGGGGAAGAAAATCAAGCTTTTTCACTGTTCACGTGAAGGCCAGTGGATTTATGGGAGGCAGAGAACCAACGATAAAAAGAACGGCTCTCACCGAGTACGACTCGGTTCCCTTCGTTCGTACCAAAGAGCCGTTCAAAAGAATCGAATCGTTCGTAACACTATCTTGAACCGGTTTCTGTGTTTTGCTTTTACAGTCGCCATGCGTGTTGGGCAGACTGTAGCTCCTGCCACAACACCCCCAACTACCACAGGGGGCCCAACTACCACAGCAGCCCCAACTACCACAGGGGGCCCAACTACCACAGGGGGCCCAACTACCACAGGGGGCCCAACAACCACAGGGGGCCCAACTACCACAGGGGGCCCAACAACCACAGGGGGCCCAACAACCACAGGGGGCCCAACAACCACAGGGGGCCCAACTACCACAGGGGGCCCAACAACCACAGGGGGCCCAACTACCACAGGGGGCCCAACAACCACAGGGGGCCTAACTACAACAACAGCCGCAGGAACGACTACACAAACTGTGGCTCCTCCAGCCGAAGGACTTTCATCTGGCGCTATAGCCGGGATTACCATCGGCTCCATCGCCGGAGTGGGCGCTGTTGGTGAGTTCAATACACTAAGATAGGAAACAATACAGTCAGACACTAAAACATCATATGGTACAATATGATAGGATACGTCACGATAGGGTACGGTGCAATATGATACGATACAGTATGATATGGTACGATACCATACGTTACGGTACGATATGATACAGAATGATAGGGAACAATACAGAACGACACAGTAGAGTGTGTAACGAAACTATAGGATGTGATAGGATACAACTTGGTACAGTATGATACAAAACAATACCATACGAAGAAATACAACACGATACATTTCAATACATTATTAAACTAAAGAACAAACTAAAGTTACCATACGATCATTTATCTGACGAAAACATTTGATACACTACTTATTAAATATATGAAGTCAATACTCAGACTATACTATGGATTACTAACTGTGATAATATGGAAGTATTTTAATTTAAAGTATTTCCATACAGCATATAACATTACATTACATTGAACTCATAACCTTCTGATCTTCACCCCACCTCACTATCCATTAGACCACCACTATCCCATACCTTTAGGCGCATTCACACCGCAGTACTTTTCCCACAAAGGTTCATGCGAACTTAGTTCATGAGAACTCTTTAGTTCGCATGAACTAAGTACTGATCGCGTTCACACCGGAAAAAGTCCCTGGGGGTGGATTAGGCAAATGAAGCCGCTGACGTCACTTCTTCTTCTTCTGCTTTGGGTTTACTGGCAGGCTACAAACCACTTCACGGCGTATACTGCCGCCCGAAGTCCCCGGCCGGAAGTCCCCGGAGTTGGGGAAGGGTTCAGTAGAAGCTGCTGGGACTCCCAGCAGCTTCTACTGAAGCCTTCCGAGTAAATCGCCAGAACGCCGACACCTCCTCATCTCCACCGCTCCCATGTTTTATTTTGTGTTGCCATACGTTAGTCTCTCTGCGTTTCTGCGCTGCGCTAATGCTAATGCTAATAATGCTAATGCGAGGATAATAAAATGGCGGCTTCACAAAACTTTTTGGGAGTTTTACACATAGGAGTTCACATGAACCATTTTTAGTACCGGCTCTTTTTGGTGTGAACGCGATAAAAGAGTTCTCATGAACTAAGTTTGCATGAACCTTTGTGGGAAAAGTACCGCAGTGTGAATGCGCCTATTCCCAGCATTTCATCGAGATGTGTTCAGGTGGTAACGCCATGGTCCTTTCTGCTTTTAGGTGGGGGCATCTTCGGTCTGCTGAAGTTCACCGGGAAGATCTGAGAGCAGTTATTCCCCGAAGAGGAAAATGACGGATTATAAGATAAAAACATTTAACATCCTAAAATCAATCCTGATGCTTTTAACTGGACTCTGAGAAATAAAAGCACGTTGTCTGAAACGCTCACATCGGAGTGAAGAGATCCCATGACGACACGAGCCGAGAGGAAGACAGCATGTCGCACGTTTTTCAGATAATTACAAAATAATTTATGATAATTTTATTGACGGATGAAAGTATTTCTACTATAACTACTAATTCCCTTTATAATTAACTGTCACCTTTACGATGTGGGCTTACGACAATACATTACTTTGATTTTTTACGATGGTGTACAAAATAAATAAACTGTTATCAGAAATCATTGATATGTAATGTATTACTGTTGTCAAGGTGACGTTGGGACTGCTTGAATGTTTTTCTGAGATAAAAGGCTTTGAAAGTACATTTAATAAATAACTTTATCATCTTTCTATTAACTTTGACTCCAGCTGTCTGGCTTAAAGTCCATGTGTAGATTATATTAGGATCGTATACTTCTCCACGTTGTTTGCTCATGATATGAGTACTCAGTGTGCAGTATCTGCGTCTTTAATTAGTGTTTGCAGTATATGAAGAGGAGAGAGAAGTACTCAGATCTTGTACTTGAGTAAAAGTAGAAGTACTCAGATCTTGTATTTGAGTAAAAGTAGAAGTACTCAGATCTTGTGCTTGAGTAAAAGTAGAAGTACTCAGATATTGTACTTGAGTAGAAGTAGAAGTACTCAGGTCTTGTACTTGAGTAAAAGTAGAAGTACTCAGATCTTGTATTTGAGTAAAAGTAGAAGTACTCAGATCTTGTGCTTGAGTAAAAGTAGAAGTACTCAGATATTGTACTTGAGTAGAAGTAGAAGTACTCAGGTCTTGTTCTTGAGTAAAAGTAGAAGTACTCAGATCTTGTGCTTGAGTAAAAGTAGAAGTACTCAGATCTTGTACTTGAGTAAAAGTAGGAGTACTCAGATATTGTACTTCAGTAAAAGTAGAAGTACTCAGATCTTGTACTTAAGTAAAAGTAGAAGTACTCAGATCTTATACTTGAGTAAAAGTAGAAGGACTCAAATCTTGTTTTTGAGTAAAAGTAGAAGTACTCAGATCTTGTACTTGAGTAGAAGTACTCAGATCTTGTACTTGAGTAAAAGTAGAAGTACTGAGATCTTATACTTGAGTAAAAGTAGAAGTACTCAGATCGTGTACTTGAGTAAAAGTAGAATTACTCAGATCTTGTACTTGAGTAAAAGTAGAAGTACTGAGATCTTATACTTGAGTAAAAGTAGAAGTACTCAGATATTGGGCTTGAGTAAAAGTAGAGGTACTCAGATATTGTACTTGAGTAAAAAGTAGAAGTACTCAGAATCTTTACGTGAGTAAAAGTAGAAGTAATCTCAGATCTTGTACTTGAGTAAAAGTAGAAGTACGCAGATCTTGTACGTGAGTAAAAGTAGAAGTAACTCAAGATATTGGTACCTGAGTAAAAGTAGAAAGTACTACAGATCTTGTACCCTGAAGGTAAAAGTAGAAGTACTCAGATCTGTAACTGAGAAGTAGAAAGTACTAGAGCTTGTACTTGAGTAACAGTAGAAGTACTCAATCTTGTAAAACTTGAGTTAAGTAGGAAGTACTCAAGTCTTGTACTTGAGTAAAAGTAGAATGAACTCAGATATTGTACTGAGCTGAGTAAAGTAGAAGTACTTCAGATATTGTACCTGAGTAAAAGTAGAAGTACTCAGATCTTGTAGCCTGATAAAAAGTAGAAGTAGCTTACTCAGATCTTGTACTTGAGAAAAAGTAGAAGTACTCAGATCTTGTACTTGAGTAAAGTAGAAGTACTCAGATCTTGTACTTGAGTAAAAGTAGAGTACTCAGATCTTGTACTTGAGTAAAAAGTAGAAGTACTCAGATATTGTACCTGAGTAAAAGTAGAAGTACTCAGATCTTGTACCTGAGTAAAAGTAGAAGTACTCAGATCTTGTACTTGAGAAAAAGTAGAAGTACTCAGATCTTGTACTTGAGTAAAAGTAGAAGTACTCAGATCTTGTACTTGAGTAAAAGTAAAAGTACCAGAGTGTAGGAATACTCTGTTACAGTAAAAGTATTCAAAATGTTCCTCAAGTGAAAGTAGGAAAGTATTCTCATCAAAATATAGTGAAAGACAGTGAAAGTATTCGTTGTGCAGATTGGTCCATTTCAGGATAATATATCTGATATGTTTTATAATGATTGATCATGAAAGTGTTCTCAAAGCTGGTGAAGGAGCAGCTAGTCTGAATGGCTTTGTAGACTGCAGGGTAGCTGGTGGAGGTGCAGCTAGTCTGAAGTACTTTGTAGACTGCAGGGTAGCTGGTGGATTTACTCCAGGTGGAACTAAAGTCTGATTCAACACTTGGTTAGATTTGAATCCAGATCTGTAAAGTAACTAAAGGTGATGTATTAATGTTTCTCACGGCGGTTCTAAAGGGACTTTGTCCCTCATGAGGCGTTCACTGTTTTACGGCGTGTTCATTAGCCGTGGAAGTGTCAACAGAGGCATCGCTTGGTAACACCATGCAGGTAAATGACTGTTAATACTGCTGAGCTGAGGGATCAGCCCATATGGTGTGTGTGTGTCTCTGTGTGTTTGTGTGTGTGTATGTATGTGTGTGTCTCTCTATGTGTGTGTGTGTGTGTGTGTGTGTCTCTGTGTGTATCTCTATGTGTGTGTGTATATTTGTGTCTGTGTGTGTATGTGTCTGTCTGTCTGTGTGTGCCTGTGTGTGTGTGTCTCTGTCTGTGTGTCTCTCTATGTGTGTGTGCGTGTGTGTGTGTGTCTCTGTGTGTGTCTCTCGCTCTGTCTGTGCCTGCCTGTGTGTGTGTGTGTGTGTGTGTGTGTCTGTGTCTCTGTCTGTGGTCTGTGTGTATGTCTCTGTGTGTGTATGTCTCGGTCTGACTGTGTGTGTGTGTGTGTGTGTGTCTGTCTGTGTTTCTCTCTATGTGTGTGTGTGTGTGTCTGTCTGTGTTTCTCTCTATGTGTGTGTGTGTGTGTGTGTGTATGCATGTGGCTGTGTCTCTGTGTGTCTGTCTCTGTGTGTGTATGTCTCGGTCTGTCTGTGTGCCTGTGTGTGTGTGTCTCTGTCTGTGTGTCTCTCTATGTGTGTGTGTGTGTGTGTGTGTGTGTGTGTCTCTGTGTGTGTGTGTGTGTGTGTCTCTGTCTGTGTGTGTGTGTGTGTGTGTGTGTGTATTCAGGCTTGGGGAGTAATCCCTGAATCTGCTTTATGAAAGACAGGTTTTCCTATAAATATAATCTCTGAGCGCCCTCTAGTGGACGTGGTGTGAAACTACCCACAACTTTAACCAATCAGAGGAGAGAAGATGCTTTAAGCTGGTAAATATGGAGCTCATTTTAACTACTTGATATACTGCTCGATATCTTTACCTTTAATTATATATCCATAGTTTGTAGATACAATCGTTAAATTAAATAATGCTTATTAATTGGGAAATGTTAGACTTTACCTTTAAACAAATGCTTTTGTTGCTCTTCTGGATATATGAACAGATATTTTTAACCTCATGAACTCCATAGGTTAAAACGACCAATTCAATCCAAAATAAATACACACGACGCATTGTAAGTTAACATTGTATTTTTAATCTTTCATAGACTCAGATGTCAGCAACATTATTTAATTGCTGGAAAGGCAAAACAAATATTGTTGATGCTTGATTTTTTATTCTAAAGCAGCTTTGGTATTTTTGGGCTTTCCACCACAATCAGGTGCATTCACTGCGCCGTACATAAATACTGTACAAAAATAATATCTGTCCAAAACCACAAGGCTTCGCTCAATAGAATATACAGTTTACACTCTCAGTTACTACGTGTTAAATACAATAAATTAGCTGTTCCATGTCGCCCAAGTGGATGGGAATAAATCCACTGGTGTGTGTGGATTCAGATCGAGGCACAGCAGTTAAAACAGATTTTTTGGAGTGCATTTTAAGCCGTGCCTTGAGCTGGATTTTACACGTAGGTAATATTTTCCAAGCGTCCATCCAACTCACGAGCTCATCTTGACATCCTGAAGATCAAATGTGCAGGAAAATCCTCCGAAAACACGCCGAGAGGAAGGTGAAGTTTTTACTCATCATGTCTCTGTTTTATATCCATCGTCTGTAGTGGCAGGACTCCCTCCAGCAGGGGGCGCTGTCTCCCTTCAGGAAGTGTGTGTGTGTGTGTTTTTATGCAGGTTAAAGAGTCTAAAGTCGACACGTCTGGTATTTGCTGTGCGTCACGGAGGAGGAGGTCATCTCGTAGAAAAGGACGTAGGCGTTACTGCTGCGGACCTGACTGGAGGACACCGGACTCACCCTGCACACACACACACACACACACACACACACACACACACACACACACACACACACACACACACACACACACACACACACACACACACACACACACACACACACACACACACACCACACACACACACACACACACACACACACACACACACACACACACACACACACACACACACACACACACACACACACACACACACACACACACACACACACACACACACACACCACACACACACACACACACACACACACACACACACACACACACACACACACACACACACACACACACACACAGTATTGTAAATTAGATTAGATTTATTCAGAACATGTAAAACAATAATACAACACATAATCATAATCAGGACACACACACACCCCCCCCCCACCCCCCCCCCCCCCCACACACACACACACACACACACTTCTGATAAGTGTACCTGCAGTCGTTGTAGTTGTACCACTCCCCCAGCGCGGGGCTTTTGCAGTAGGCGGTGTAGTGCCCCCCCAAAGCGTTCCCCGAATGGTTGGAAACGGCATAAAGGTTGTAGACAGGACGCTCTGCAGGGACACACAGCGGACATTAACTCACCACATTCAGACTAAAGTGCAAAGGGGCAGGAGGGACAGAAACTCACCTCCGCCGTCCGAGGAAAACTCCCGCAGGTCGAGCTCTTTGAGCGGGAAGTTGACGTACGTGGAGAGTTACTGGTCCGCAGGTTTGAGTCGGAGAAACGCTTCAGATCTGAGAGGAGTCGAGTCAAGGAGGCAACACGGCGGGGGAAAGGACATTACTGTGCTTCAAGTGCAACATTGGGTTTTGTGACAGTTTGTACATTTAAGAATGAATTAAAATGAAAAATACATTTAAAAAAGGAGAAACAAATTGAGATATAAGAACGGTTTGGTAGATAAGATGTCAGAAACGTTTCTCAAAGTCTAGGTGATGTGTCTCAAAGACATCCAATAGCATGATTTAAAAACTAGAAAGCAGAACATTTCCAGATTTTAAAAACAACATTTTCTGCCTTTGATGCACGACTTTTAAACATTTCAAATTTAGATAATTGCCAGTTCTTGGTCATTAAGTCGACTAATCTTAGCAGACCTGATATTCTACTTTACTGTATTATATTAATGACATCAGTTTTATTTCCCATCTACATCTCAAGTTTACAAATGAACCATACGCACTTTGCCGGCTTAATGACTCTGATAATGAAATCCTCTTGGCCTTATCGAACATAAGGTTTAGCACTACACGCTACCAATCACAGCTGTGGAGACATTGGTATAGTTGTCTCTTTGCAGGACACTGATTTAAATTATTCTTAAACTATGAATTATTTTTCTGCTGTATATGCAATTTATTTTATGTAATGTCTTTTATCTGGACCCTGATTGATTGATTGATACATTTATTTCGAACAAGTAAAATAAATAATTACAAAACAAAACAAATGTTGCAGTGCATAGTCATGTAAGAGAAATAAAAAAAAATGATATTTACAACAACAACAGCATTAGCAACATAAACAGTGCCCTGAGTCTGTAATAAAGTTTTCATATTAAAATGCTGCCTAAACTTAAATAAAGAAAACACTTAACCCTCAAAGCAGTCCATCATATATTTCCCTTATTTAGTGAATGCTGATTGGTTAGCAGTGATGTTGCGTAATCACGTCTGCACGCTGTAAGATGTGAGGAAAGGATACGAAGCACGAGGATCTGAGGAAACTTCTGGATGCTGAATCTCTTGGTGCATTTCCTCCTGGTTTTACATCTGTTGCACGTCTGAGAGAGAAGAGGAGAGGAAGGTGAGAGACTGCTGCTGGATAATATTTATAATCTCCACAGGAGGGTGTTGTGTGTTTCCTGAGGCTTCTCACCGGTCTCTCTTCTCCGTCCAACACGTCTTCTTTGGTAAAAAGCCTCAGACAGTCTCTGAGAGTCACCTCGCCAGAGCTCTTCTGAGGAGAAACAGATACTGTCAGGAAACACGCATTAAACTTCTAATTCAAGGAGTTTTTAAAGGAATTTCCAGACTTTTCCACAGTTTCAAGTGGAACTAGTTTAACAGAAGCTAAACAACTGAGCTTACAACACAAATTACTTGTTTTCACTGCAATATTAAAGTATTTAAAGCCAACACTATATCCTAAAACATGGATGGCTAAATCTTTCCAGTGTGTGTGTGTGTGTTTACCTGAGCAACAGGTATGGATAAGTCCCAGAAAGGATCGAACACGGTGGATCTGAAGCCACAGGAGCTGCAGGTCACAGAGCTCTTCAGCTGACCCACAAACAGATCTGAAGAAATAAGAGACATGGAGGATTGAAGTTAGCGCTTCTATTGGCTAGCGCTCCAACACATTGTACGTGATAGGCTAAGGGGCGGGACATCTAACCAATCAGAGCAGACTGGGCTTTGGTTTCAGGCAGAGGGTGAAAAACACGGAGAAACTCTTACCCACTACTTTGCTGTCCTCTCTCTCCAAATACATGTTCCACATCCGCTTCCCTTTCTCATCGTCTCTGTGAGTGAAACCAAAGTATTAATGAAAAAACTGAAACGGTTTGCTGATAAAGTGGTGCAGGAATGAGTCCTAAAACCTGGAAATAAGTCAGCATTTTAGCACTCACTGTCCCTTCATCTGGAAGTTTATTTTAAAATGTGTTTTTGGTTGTTAGACTGAAATAAGGTGTATGGTTAACTCAAGATGAAGAGATTTTAATGTTTTGATCTACAAGATAAAATATGTCAGTAAATGCCCCACTGGTGAATTTAAAAACAGCGGTTGCTAACAAGTGTCTAAATGAGACTACTAAACGTTGTCACGCCCAACATAAGCCACCTTTAGCTTAGCGGTGGAGACGTGAAGTCATGTGACCGTGCTGTAGTTTCTTTATAGCCCAACATTAGCCTCCTTTAGCTTAGCGGTGGTGGCGTGAAGTCATGTGACCGTGCTGTAGTTCCTTTATAGCCCAACATTAGCCTCCTTTAGCTTAGCGGTGGTGGCGTGAAGTCATGTGACCGTGCTGTAGTTCCTTTATAGCTCAACATTAGCCACCTTTAGCTTAGCGGTGGTGATGTGAAGTCATGTGATCGTGCTGTAGTTCCTTTATAGCCCAACATTAGCCGCCTTTAGCTTAGCGGTGGTGACGTGAAGTCATGTGACCGTGCTGTAGTTCCTTTATAGCCTAATTCAATTCAAAACCTTTATTTATCCAGGTAAAATCCCATTGAGATCAATGATCTCTTTTTCAAGGGAGACCTGCAGCAGTAGGTTCCACAAGAAGACATAAAAACATAAAAAACAGAACAACAAAAGGACATCATACAGCAAAATGTACAGGGATTACAATTTACATATTTAACCACATGTACAGGTACCAACAGCATCTGATTGAGTAGCATCCAACCGAGCTTTAAAAACATGTAGTGGTACCAGCTTGGTACTTCTCCATTCTTTGTGCAGACTGTTCCAAGTTAGTGGAGCTGCACATCTAAAAGCTTTTCTTCCCTAAGACAGTCCTAGCACTTGGCACATTTAATAAAACCACAGCATGCGATCTCAGGCAATAAGTACTTTCAATTCGCAGAGAGATCAGGGAGCAGATATAAGATGGTAGTTTATCCAACATGGCTTTGTAAATGAAAAAGTACCAGTGACTGAGCCTCCGTACAGTAAGTGATGGCATAACCGGCTTGGTATACAGGGTACAGTGATGCGTAAGTGCTTTACAATTTGTCAAAAATCTCAGTGCACTGTGATACGCAGCATCTAATCAAATCAAATCAAATCAAGTTTTATTTATAGAGCACATTTAAAAACGATGTTTGGTCGAGCCAAAGTGCTGTACATGTAATAAAAACATTTTACTGCAGTGCAATTGTAACAAGAGACAGTCATTTTGCAACAGCAAATATAAAAACAATACACAGGGAAATGTCAGAAGTCGTGCTCCGCTCTAGCTAGAAAGCCTGAGAGAAGAAGTGTGTTTTGAGAGAGGATTTAAAAACCCCTAGGGTCTGGGCCGACCTCACATGGAGGGGCAGAGTGTTCCAGAGCCTCGGGCCAGCTGCTGCGAAGGCTCGGTGCCCTCGGGTTTTGAGCCTAGTCTTCGGCACTACCAGCAGCAGCTGGTCAGCAGACCTTAAAGCTCTGGCTGGGGTGTAGCGCTGGAGGAGTTCAACTATATAGGAAGGAGCCAGCCCATTTAGAGCTTTAAAAACAAATATAACTTGCTCAGGCAATTGGCAGGTGCATTCATATACATCAAATCACCATAGTCCAGCACAGGTCAAAAGGTCACAGAGCCCTTTCCTGGCCTCAAGCGAGAAACAGGACTTGTTTCTGTAAAAGAAACCTAGCCTAACCCTCAGCTTTTTAAGCAGATTATTTACATGAAATTTAAAAGTGAGACAATCATCAAGCCAGATACCCAGGTATGTGTAACAGGTAACCACTTCAAGTTGTATTCCTTGCGTGGTTACAATATCTAAAACAGTCTCCGGTGTATTTTTAGCTTTAGCTTTAGAAAAGAGCATTACCTTGGTTTTATCCACATTTAAAAGAAGCTTAAGCTCAGAGAGCTGAGCCTGAATAATGTTAAAAACAGCCTGTAATTTAACAACAGCCTCGTTAATCGAGGGACCTGCACAGTACATAACGGTGTCGTCCGCATAAAAATGTAAGGTTGCTCCTCATTTTCACCTAAACTATTAATATAGATAGAGAATAATAGCGGACCTAAAACTGAACCTTGTGGTACACCATTAGTGATGTTTAACCACTCAGAAGACAGCCCATCAAACTGAACACATTGGGACCTTTCAGAAAGGCTAATGTTAGCTCATAAAGTGGTGTTAATGACATGTGAGGTGGAGGGTTGACTTACGAGAGATGGTCAAAGTCCTCGTTGGACACATTAGAGCGAACCGTCACTCGGTTCACTTCGTTATGGAGGCCGTCCAATAAGAACCGCAGAAACTCCTGGGCGTCCTGCTGACTGCGAGGAGGGAAAATGTTACTTTCTTTTCTCTGAAATCAGCAATAATTAATTGATGATAAAGTATTTTAAGCAGCAGGAGGGAAGACTTACTTGCAGCCCACAAATTTGGGAGCGTATCTCTGGATCTGGCTCCTGAAGTCCGAGGGACTGACGGCCTCGCTGCTCGCTGACGTCCACAAAGTCTGAGTCAGCTTTGCAAACTCTGAGGCAAAAGCATAGAAAAACATGACGGAACATTCAAGATTAAAAAGGTTGAAAGGTTTTATTTTCATATGAACAATAGCTATAGCGTTAGCGATGGAAATCTGGACACAGCCACAGTGCAACATGCAATTAAAAGACTATTTAACTGCAAGAAAATTACACATTGGTGCAAGTAAAAGGCAGCAATAAGTCAACTATGCACATGCTGAGCAAAATCAATAGAAGGTCAAACTGTGACTGCAACTGTTCGTGGTTGTGCAGAAACTGATAATTGGAGTATTATCTGATGCGATTCCAGTGATTTTTCATAGTGAAGGTGATCAAGGTAAAGGGTTGTTAGAGCTTTCGTCCGTGCATCAGAGCAATATGAAGCTTAAGACGTCATAATTGAGTATAAAGTTCATAAATGAGAATGACTGCTGAGCCATAAAGTGACTCAACGCTAACACGTGTACAGAGTTTCCCTTTATGCTGACGATATCTCCTACCTTCCATCAAAGCAGCGTTTGTGGTGCAGTTGTTGTTCAGGTCCGAGCGATGGACGTTTCTCAGGCAGTAATCTCTCAGCTCTGAAGTGTTACTCAGACATTGGAGGATGGAGTTCATGAAACACTGGAAATCAAACAAAAAAATGTAAAAAAACAGATATAGCTGGTTAATTTCCCGTGTTGTATAATAAGAAGCACTCACGGTGTTTCCCAGGTTCCTCAGTCCCACCAGGCCTTGTGGATTCTTGTTCTGTTTCAGAAAATAAAGAAACGTTTAGGGTATTCATGCATTCATTGGAGAATTGAACAGATAACAAAATAAGGTACCATGAGAAAGTCCTTTTTTTGGGAGAAAAGTGCAAAATCATATTGAACACATTATCACTGTGGCCAAAATGGGAATTAATCATAAAAAACCCTTGTTGGCTTCACATCGTCTGCAAATGGAGGTCATTAATAAAGCCAAAATGAGCTACATGTTTGTATATTGTCATGAGGAACATTAAAATGACATTTCTTCCCTCAGTTGGGCCACTTTTGGATCCACTGACATAAATAAATCATAACTGGGTCATAAATATAATAGGTAATCATTGTAACAGTAATGGGAGTCGATTTTACATGGGTTACCGTATCCCAATATAAACCATAAACTCGACTGAGAGTGTGCAGACCTTCAAGAAGAATAGATAGATAGAGAGATAGATAGATAGATAGATAGATAGATAGATAGATAGAGAGATAGAGAGAGAGAGAGAGAGAGAGAGAGAGAGAGAGAGAGAGAGAGAGAGAGAGAGAGAGATATGGAT
>CADEHL010001326.1:209605-254605 GCA_902827135.1 Harpagifer antarcticus
ATCTGCGGGGAGCATTTTGCCGCAATCCCAACTCGTCTATTACCAACGTTCAGGGAGCTCTATGCAAGTCAATGGGACGCCCTGCCCGTTGAAAACTGACTCTCAAGGGGTACCCTGTACGTAATACAGTGACGGGGAGGGGCCCTGACCCGACCGTCAACATGTGACGGGTTGGGAGTGAGAACGTGTTGGTTAGAGACCAGCGCCCACCTATAGCTCTCCCCAGGCAGGTCCCTCCCCATCCTGTTCCGGATGCATCCGTGAACACTGTGATGTAGGAGGTCACCCGTCCCAGTGGAGACCCCCTCCGGAGGTGATCCGGAGGGGGGGATGGTCACCAGACGCCGTTTGTGCCTCTTGGGATCTAAACGCAGGCTGGAGAACCACCTCTGCAGGCGGCGCATA
The DNA here is from genome assembly GCA_902827135.1 of Harpagifer antarcticus. Lineage (NCBI taxonomy): Eukaryota > Metazoa > Chordata > Actinopteri > Perciformes > Harpagiferidae > Harpagifer > Harpagifer antarcticus. The sequence continues at coordinate 210,011 of CADEHL010001326.1, forward strand.
TGCAGTAACCCGAGCGGGACCACAACGTGAGCCGCCGCCATGAGACCCAGAGTTTGCATGATAGTCAAAGCTGTCACTGTTGCCCCCTGTCGCAGTCTGCAAACTGCCCGAAGCAAGGATGCCTGCTCTCTGACAGGGTGGCGCGTAGCCTGCCTGCATCGAGCACCTCTCCCAAATACAACGGCTGTTGGTGAGGTATGGGGGTGCTCTTCTTCCAATTGATCGCAAAGTCCACCACATTGCCCGTTCCCTGGACCCGGCCATGACTATGAGGTCGTCCGGATAAAAGAAAACTCTCATGCCACGGGCGCGCAGCGGCTGGAGCACAGTGGCCACACATTTGCTGAACGTGCGTGGGGACAGGGAGTAGCCGAACGGTAGTCTGTTGTACTCGTAGGCTACCCCCTGGAAGGCAAAACGCAAATACTTTCTGTGTTTCTGAGCAATCTCGACATGAAAGTAAGCGTCCTTCAGGTCGATGGTTGTGAACCAATCGTCTGGCTCCACCAGTCCCAGTAACTGTTTTATAGTTAACATCTGGAACTTTCTGCGTGCAATGTGGAGATTCAGGCTGCGAAGATCCAGAATTGGCCTGTCTTCTTGGGAACCAGGAAGTACAGGGAATAGTACCCCTCCTCTCTGTGCTGAGGGTGCACAACAGACACCGCCTGTTTTTGCACCAGGGCCTGAACCTCTGCCGAGAGGAAACCTATCTCCCCTCGGGATGATAGCTTTGCCTCTCTTATGCCTGTGAATGGCGGAGGGACGCTGCAAAACTGAATAACCCAGTCTCAGCGTCCTGTCCATCCACTCCGTTAACACACAGCTGCGCTTCCATTCCCCATAACACTGCGTTAGGGGTGCAATCAGCTGTGGGGCCCCAGCGATAAAGCTGAGGTACTCTCTGGTGACCCTCCCGCCGCAAAAGTGGAAGTGCTAGTGGAACCTCGCAGATGGGGGTGCTACAGCCCCCTCAGCCCGTTTGTTAAACCAGTTACCTACTCGGTTAAGAGGGATTTTTGTTCATCGATATTAAAGATAGTTACATTCAATACTGTGTCTCTGGGTTCTCCAGGTTGTGTCGAGGTTGTGACAAATTATATTTTGATGCAGTTTTTACTTGTGATAAAGTGTTTTCTCCGATGTATTTTTATCCGTTTAGTAAAGTAAAGGATCTTCTGAATGTGGTGCGTTAAATAAACTGGACTCACACTGACTTTGAGAACTTCTTCATTTATTAAAAGTCGGGTGGTGCTGCTCTCAAAGGGAAAAAAAAGGCTTTCGGTCACGTTTTAAAACCCAAAAAAATAAAAAGTCATGACCTAAACCACCACACTGACAGACTGTACATTTATACATAGAAGGTAATAAAACAGGCCTACCTATAACACAACTTACTGACTGTAACTAACCCAACATTTCATTACATTTATCCACATTTAAAACGCATAAGATGCCAAATAGACAACATGAACCAGGAGAACATCACGCTACTGACAGTATAGCTATTATATCGATTAAAATACAACTGATTGCATATCTTACAGCCTGGGCACTACGAGAACAAATAATGAGTTAAAAACTTAGAGTATTTATTTCTCCTCACACATAAATATTTCATTCATTTACTCCTCCTTGACTTCCCAGATAAAAGTATTACATTTTTTAAAGTCTGAAACTCGGATAAAGTTTGGGAAAAGTTTTGTTTACTCGCTCGATTCCTGTTTTGCCTGCAGGGAATGTTAACCACAATGCATTCTGGGTTCCTATACGTCACGGGAACGTTAAAATATTAATATTTGGAGGCCAATGTCAAGTTAACAAATGGGGATACAGGACACCGAACAGACAGAAGTGACATAGCTAATATTATGCTAACTGGATGCCAACAAATCGTGGGCGTATCATGCTAAATGTTCATATTTCTTCTTTTGTACGGTGAGTAAAATTAAACAAAAATATTGATTGATGTCCAAAAATGAATATTATGTGAATAAATTAAACAGCTAATTGATAAACGGTAAGTTTCAAGATATAGTATTATACTATACCGAGGTTTGATGTGGACTTAATTAATGAGTGTTAAGACAGAGACAGAAATTGGCGAGAAAGGTGTCGATACCAAATATCAATATACAGGAAAATGCTAAAGAACCACTGAAATGCTGTCTGTTATGCAACAGCTGTTACCTATAACTCTTAGTAATCAATATTAAGATCTAATGTAAATCAGGGTGTGTTAATAGCAGTGGCTGTGGAGGAAATTGGCCCATATTTTGCATTTCATTGACATTAAATATACCGTCAACAGTCAAACGTTGGCTCCATCTTGTGGCGGTGTAAAGAAGAAACAGACTTGAATGCATTCATTTTGTTACAAAGTAATTTGAAAGATAATCACATTAATAATGATCAGTGGCTTCACATCGAGGGTAACAGAGTTGAGATGTCCTGATATATGTGGGGAATTATACAATTATGCCAAGTAAAATAAGGGGAAACTCACTTTTCCTCATAGAAATGTGCATTTCAGTCTATTTTTCTGACTGTAACGCAATCCAACATTATCCTTTGCTGATAAACTTTGTGCATCTTCAAGTCTTTTTCTGTGTTTTGCTTCTTTTCCTTTGCTGGCAGTGTGTTATGAGAGCAGAGAGAGAATCACAGCGCTGACGCTCAGCAGAGGGAAACACAGGTGTGAGGTACAGCTGGAGCTCACCGCTGGGAAAACAGAAAGAAAAACACTTATTATTATTGTGGAGAAACAGGGCAGATTTATGGTTTATTACCAGTTAGGTTAACACATACAAGGAATTTGACTTGGTGTTGTTGACGCATTAAAAATACAGATAGAAAAATATAAAAAACATTGAAATTGACGAAGAATATGGTGAAATAGAATTGGAATAAAATATGTGCAGTAATAAAAAACAAGTCCAATCAAGCAATCTGATTGGTTCTTAGCCGTGATATAATCAGCGTATACCACGGGTAGAATTGTATTTACTTTTCACAAGTCAGTATCCCTCCGCGTCTGAGAAAGCTACAACCGTTACAACTGTTACGGTTTGTGTGTAGGAAGCAGGACCCACATGCAGATTAAAGTGACAAAAACTCCTTTATTTTCAAGGCTATAATATTAAATAACGACTAAACAGAACACTCACCGAGGAACAAGCCATATCACAAGACGAACCGACAAAGACAGACAGAAAACCCAGAACAAAACTAGGGCCTCCAGGGTGGGGGAGGGGTGTCAGGACGGAGGACACAAAACTAGGGCCTCCAGTGTGGGTGGAGGGGAGTCAGGAGGACGGGTTTGGGCTGACAACCCAGGAGCACAGCGGAGGACCCGGAAGGGATCTCGGGCGGACGGCCCGGGGGCAAGGCAGAGACCATGGAGGGGTGAAGGCCACAGTGGGCGAACTCAGGGGGCCGAGCATGAGGGCGAAGACCGCGGCACTCAGGGGGCCGGGCTCGAGGACGAAGACCGCGGCTCTCAGAGGGCCGGGCTCTCAGAGGGCCGCGCTCGAGGGCGAAGACCAGACAGCTCCGGCGGCCGGCAGGAAGGCGCTAACGGGACAGCTCCGGAGGCCGGGCAGCAAGGCGCTGACGGGACAGCTCCGGAGGCCGGGCAGCAAGGCGCTGACGGGACAGCTCCGGAGGCCGGGCAGGACCCGGTGTCGGCCGGACAGGAACCAGAGCCGGTGGGACAGGCTTCGGCAGGATCCCCCACGGAAGAGGACCAGCAGTTGGCAGGATCCCCGGCGAGACAGGTAACGGCGGGATCTCCAACGGAACAAGACATGGGATTGGCAGGACTCTCAGTGGGTCCTCCAACGGAACAGGACATAGGGTTGGCAGGACCCCCGGCAGAAGAGTCATTGGCGGGACCCCCCAACGGGACAGGACACTGGGTTGGCAGGACCCCCGGCAGAAGAGTAGGGGCAGGACCCCCAACGGGACAGGACACAGGGTTGGCAGGACCCCCGGCAGGAGAATAGTCGGCGGGACATCCAATGGCACAGGGTTGGCAGGACCCCCAGCGGAACCTCCAATGGACCAGGACATTGGGTAGGGACTTGAGAGGGAACTCGAGAGGAGACTCGAGAGGTGACTCGAGAGGAGACTGAGAGGTGGCTTGAGAGGGAACTCGAGAGGTGGCTCGAGAGGTGACTCGAGAGGGAACTCGAGAGTGGACTCGGGAGGAGACTCGAGAGGGAACTCGGGAGGAGACTCGAGAGGGAACTCGGGTAGGAACTTGAGAGGAGACTCGAGAAGAGACTCGAGAGGGAACTTGAGAGGGGACTTGTGTCGGTCGGTACGCCGACAGGACACGGGGAGCTGGCGTCGGCTGGAGAGCCAAAAGGAGACGAGGTGCTGGAGTCGGCCGGTACGCCGACAGGACACGGGGAGCTGGCATCGGCCGGAGAGCCAGTCCTGGAGCCGAAACTGGAGTTGGGACCATGGCTACTGGGGCCGGTACTGAAGCCGGAACCATGGCTGCTGGGGCCGGAGCCATGGCTGCTGGGGCCAGGACTGGGGCTGAGACCATGGCTGTGTGGGGTCGGTTCTGTAGCAGGGGCCATGGCTGCATGGGCCTGTTCTGAAGCCGGAACCATGGCTGTGGGGACCGGTTCGGGAGCCGGAATCATTGCTGCTGGGCCCGGTACTGGGGCCGGAACCATGGTTGCTGGGGCCGGAACCATGGCCGCTGGGGCCAGAACTGGAACCGGAATCATGGCTCTTGGGGCTCGGGCTGCTAGCCTGGACTTGCGACTCCTTCTCTTAGAAGCCGCCTGAAGGCTCCGTGGACCTCCAAAAGCCAGACGAGTTCCAGAAAACGACGCCTGGACAGGAGCAGGAACTGGGGCAGAAGCACTGGTTGACTCCAGACGGAACACACCGAGACGTTTATAGTCAGCAGGCTGGAAATCACACACCCAAAGGAAGTTTAAAATCCAGCCACATAAGAATTTCACCAAGTCTGGTTTCTCCATAGCCAACCGGTGCGCCTCTACCAGAGCGGCCTCCTTCTGCAGAACACTGGACGCTCCCTTCCACCAATCATAGCAGCCAGCCAAATAAAAGGGAAAATGTTGTAGTTCCACCTCAAATGGATCATCTGCTGGGTCCATTCCTTGGTCGGTTCGTACTGTTACGGTGTGTGTGTAGGAAGCAGGACCCAAATGCAGATTAAAGTGACAAAAAACTCCTTTATTTCAAGGCAAAGACAGACAGAAAAACCAGAACTTAAATACACACAAGACTAATCACACAAACAAGACACAGGTGAGGAGGGAGGAGAAAAACACAGGGACACCAGGTGAACACAATCGGGTAATTAGACACATCAGGGACAGGGAACCACAGACAGATCTAAACAAGACAAAACACAACGCAGACAGAAAACCAAAGACAGATCAAGACAAGACACAATGCAGACAGAAAACCAAAGACAGATCAAGACAAAACACAACGCAGACAGATCGTGACAGTTACATTACGTCTGTTACGAAACTAACTAACTAACAAAGCTTAAGATGGAAACATTTAAGGTTAACTTCGACCTTACAATGGAGGAGTGGATTGAGGAGTGCCTATCTCCAGAGAGCACCTAAACGACGACATGCAGAGCTGCGTGAAGAGCAGGCAGCCCAACTGGAGAAGTAGCACCATTCAAAAGCTTTCTGATGCGGGTCTTGAAAGCAGAGACATGATGGCCGTTAGGGGCCACAGGTGCGAAAGCTCTCTCCAGAGCTACTGGAAGCCCAATCTCGGGGACCGGAGAAAGAGGAGCAATATTCTCGCCACGCCGAGCAACAGCCGAGAACAACCTCAACCTATACAAGTAACCTCGTAAGCCATGCTACTGATGCTGGACAGGTTTTCAGTGGCTGCACAATAAACGGCAACACACTGTTGTGAGCTAACAATACTAATATTTTTTGAAATATTTAATTTATAAATCTAATCCCCAAGAAATGATCATATAACAGTAATAATAATAAAATAATAATTAAGTAAATAAATAAATACAAATATCTTCCCTTAAAAACAATAAGGAAGACGTCCTTTGACTCAGATATCTGCTTTTCAACCACGTCATCTTACATTCAAGTGCAGAAAGAATAGTGTAAACTAAGGTAACATCTGTATGTCCGTCTGTCTGTCTGTCTATGTGTGTGTGTGTGTGTGTGTGTGTGTGTGTATGTGTGTGTGTGTTCTCCACTCCGGCAGCTCTTCCCGTCTCTCTGCAGCATGCCGGTCACGCAGCTGCAGACAGGTCCGCTCGACTTGCTGCTGCAGATCTGCTCACAGCCGCCGTTTCCAAACTCACACCAATCTGACTCTGAGGGCGATACATTTGAGACTTTAGAATACAGGGAAAGTCAGAATTCTCCGAAAAAAAAAAGTCAGATTACTGAAATTGTACAAATTTGAAAGAAATTACAAAAAAACTGAAAAATATAAAGATTCTAAAAAAATCCTCAAATAAAGTCAAAAAGTCTCAATAAAAGTCCTAAAAAATAATTCCATTCGCATTCTCACACCAGTCCAACTCTGAGGGGATGACTCGTGTGAATCTTTAAAATACAGGAACAAAATCTGGATTCTGTTAACAAAGTCAAAGTTCTGAAAAACGCAAAACAAGTCAAAGAAATCTAAAAACTACTGAAAAAAAGTTTAAATTCTGTAATTTTTTAAAATTCTGTAAAAAAAGTTTAAATTCTGTAAAAAAAGTCAAAATTTAGAAAAAAAAGTGAACATTCTGAAAGAAAAGATTAAACTATTAAAATAGTCAAAATTCTAGAAATAGTCAAAAAATCAACATTCTGTGAAAAAGTTAAAAAAAAAAAAATTAGTAAAAATTCTGAAAAAAGTTAACATTCAGAAAATAAGTGAAACATCAAAGTTCTGAAAAATGGTCACAAAAAATGTATATAAAAAGCTTCCAAAGTTGCCCTAATGCTCTCCCGAGAACCAGTAAACGTCCAAAACATACATAAAACGTTGTTGTGGAAAACAATAAATGTGTGTACTTATAGTAAACACACTTTCAAAACCTGAACTGATTTGACTCACCTCTCCTTCGGATGGGCCCCACACTCAGAATGTGCTCTTGATGGTTACCTTCCTCTGAGTACATCCTTCTTTTGTGAGGACAGTTCTGTGCACACAACATAATATCACATTAATGCAGCAGGACAAAGTTTCATAACCTTTATTAAAACACAACATTTGAACAAGTCCTCACCACTTTGCAGGCGCTAGTTTCCGAGTCGCACAGCGTGACGTCGCAGTGGAGATGAACCTCGTCGTAATCTCCGATGAATTTGAAGACGGTGACGTGGAAACGGCAAGTCAACGACACGCCGTTTTCTGCCATCCCGATGGTGTTGTCCTTGATGTTCGGACACCTGGAGAGAGTGAAGAAGATTTACTTTACTATTGTGTTTTTAAAAAAATATCATATAAAAAAACGATTGTTTAAAATTATATTGAACCTTTTTTTAAATAATAAAAATATATGAAAAAGATTTATTTTCAAAAAAAGATATTTTAAATAAACCTAAAGACGGATTGTGGAATGAAAACCTAAAATAAAAGATATTTTTAAAAGCATAAGAAGTCAAATATGTAATAAAACTGCAGAAAATATTTGTATGGACGTAAGAAGTTCAAGTAAGAATTGTTTAGAAAGAATAAGTTAAAGTTTTTGAATAATAATAAATTATGAAATTAATTTAGTAAAATTTCCACTAAATGATTGCATTTAACTTTATTGAATACAATTATGTATAGCTATTTATCATCACACCACAAGATGAATCAATGTGTGTGATGCTAAACTCTACATTGTGTGTGTGTGTGTGTGTGTGTGTGTGTGTGTGTGTGTGTGTGTGTGTGTACCCTCTCTCGATGATGATGTAGCGCAGGCGGTCGCTGCTGTATCGTGACGGCGTCGCCCAGCACATGTTGACGATGAGGATAAGCTGGTTCTCGTCGGCTCCCTCGACGAAGACTCCGACGAAGAGGATGTCCCGCGTGCTGAGCACCACTTCACCCTCTCTGTAGGGGTTTCTGTACGAAGAGTTCTTATACAGAGCCATCTTCGTGACAAAGTTCCCCTCCTGAGTCGGTAACGTCAGGTTTATCACACTGCAGGGGGGGGGGGGGAATGAAGCCGGGGTTTGAAATCACAAATTATATTTGGTTTTGTTTAAATTGAACGGATTCAAATCTGTTAAAAAAACAGATGCTACATTTAAGAATGGAAACAATTATGATGATAACATTTAAATTAATATACATTTAAATAAATATAGATCCAAAATATTGTTTTAAAAGTCAAAATTCTGAAAAAAAGTCAAACTACTGAAAAAAAGTCAGAATTGTGAAAAAAACACATTCTATAAAAAAAAGGTTGAGATTTAGAAAATATTTCAAATTCTGAGAATAAAATCTGAGAAAAACCCTGAAAATTCGTTAGAAAAATTAAGATTTTGAAATGAATTCAAAATTCTGAAAAACTATATTAAACATTAATAAAGTGTCAGACCTGAGCATGGGCTTGAGGACGGTCTCCAGGGAGATCTTCAGGTCCAGCTCGTAGGCGCAGGAGAACTCAACGTTGATGGTTCGGTCTCTCGTGATCACGTTCCCCGTGTTGTTCACGCTCTCAATCCACACCGTGTTCTTATACATGATGTGGGTCCCGTTAGACTGTCGAAAAACACATTTAAACTCAAATTATAAGTATATATTTCACTGGAGAACATCTTACATTTTGGGAAACATTGCTTCAGAGTGAAATTAGAGGTTATTATTAATCTCACGTCTGTGTGTTAAATACAGAGCTGTTAGCTTAGCCTAGCATACACCTCTAAAACTTACCAATAAATGTATGCATTTCATAAATAAAATCAATAAACACACAAATGATTATTATCCTATCCTATATTTAATTTGGTGTTCGAACTTCTTGTGATTAGACATGTTGCTCACATGTTTGGTTTGGTTCTATTTTAGTTTGTCTGTTTCATCTGAAGTGTAGGTCTTGGCAAACCCTGCAGGATACTTCGTCCTGCAATGTCCATATTTAATGATATATTTTAATATAATATAACATTACAGAAAATGATGTTACATCCAAGGCTTTATTGACATTTGCATAAAGTCCCTCTAATAGTGAAACATACAATATACATAAGACAACAAAGAAATAAAGTAATTGAATAGTGCCAGAAAAAAGCAGTACGTTTTCTATCAAAATTGTTACCGATTCATGTTTGATTAATTGTCTGATTACGTTATTAATAAACAGATGAATATATCATCACCTGTACGATGGATCCACAGTGGCCCTTGGTGTTGTTGATGTGGAAGGAGATGAAGTCTTCACCCTCGATGCCTCCGCAGTGCTCGTCGTTGATCCGGACGTCTTCCCGCTCGAAGCCCAGCTGGAAGAGCTTACACTTTGAGATGGAGACCTCCATCTTAGCGTGTTTACAGGTCACCTCCGCCTGAATGATGTCATCATCACCTGCAGAGACACACACACACAATTTAGTTGATTTAAAATGAATGGCATTGCTTCCGCTAAGAAAAAGTAGTCCGTCCCACTTCTGGCGAAAGATAACAAACCTCTAGAAGGTTCAAGGTAATCAATCAGAATCGAGTATTCAACTAAGCTGTGTAATACAGGATATTTAAAGTTCTACTATTATACTATTTGTAGGCCTATATTATAGGTCTGCTGCTGGCCACGCCCCTTTGGAGCGTCCGCATGCAAGCAGTGAGCTCTGTGAAGAGAAGAGTGATTGAACGCCATCTTATGTTCCAAACCACATCAAGCATTATTTCTTAAACAGTCTGGAGCTCAAAGGCTTTCTCTCGCTGGTTTACCACAAGGTGAGTTCCTTTTTTGATCCTGCTTCTTTACAGATAGGCTACTCACTCCAGTACAGGTTAGCTCTGAGTGTTAGCAATGCTAATGTAAACAAGACCATATTACTTCCAAAACACATTGCACATTGTTTCTGATAGCAAGGTTTCTGATAGGCCCGTGGGTGTAAAGCCCGCCCACATATTGGTAATGTCGTCATGACGCAGCAAATCTGTATCAGCTCCGTTGTTCCCCCGTTTTTTAGAGATGTGGGTCCGGAGGAAAAGAGAGTGGTTGTATTTGTATTGTATTACACACCGGGGACACATATTTAAGTATAAAAGACATCAGAAAGGGCATTTTGCATAATATGTGACCTTTAAAATTAAAGTAAAACACGTAAAATATCGGGATAAAATGCAAAAATTATCCCAGCATTGATTTTCTTTCTTCTTTAATTACGGGCTCGCTGCACATTAACCCATTACGTGTGGCTAACAGGACACGGTTAGAGCAAGCGATGGATGATTTGCCAGTTTCGTTGCTCACGCCGGTGCTTGTGGGTAACTCCGGACAAGCCGCACAGGTCTCCTCTGTTCTCCAGCTCGCAGGTGAAGTTTGTGCAGATCTCTCCTGCACAGGGGTCGTAGATCCATTCTGCTAAAGACAGGTCCACGCACAAGGTTAGCTTGTCACACACACTGTTAGCTGTCACACACACTGTTAGCTGTGACACACACATGTTAGCTGTGACACACAATGTTAGCTGTCACACACCATGTTTAGCTGCACACACACGTTAGCTGGTCACACACAATGTTAGCGTCACACACGCTGTTAGCTGTCCACACACACAATGTTAGCTGTGCACACACACTGTTAGCTGTGACACACATGTCCACACACACTGTTAGCCTGTCACACACAATGGTGAGCTGTGACACAACACTGTAGGGACCACAATGTTAGCTTGTCACACACGCTGTAGCTGTCACACACAATGTTAGCTGTCACCACACACTGATAGCTCCGAGTTAGCATGCATTCACTAAGGGGACTCAAAGAGACAAACACACAATACTACCCACCATTATTATGGAAGTCAGTGTCCTCTAAGGTCCCAGATAGACAGTAGTTGGTGTGTGTCCTTGTTTGTGTGTGTGTGTCCTCACAAGTTGCATTTAAAGCAGGTCTACAGCCTTAGAGAAAACGCCCAGATATGTAAGTCTTCCTAGAAGCATGGAAATTAATCACTTTTTATTCCCAGGTCTGGAGGACTTTGGGAAAGATAAGTCCCCATTCGTCACTTTGCTTTTGCTAGTCCTGATATATCATGTAAACGTGTATGTGTGTGTGTCCTCACAAGTAGCATTTAAGAAAAGTCTACAGCCTTAGAGAACATCTCCACATATGTAAGTCTTCCTAGAGTCATGGACATTATTTACTTTGATTCCCAAGTCTCTAGCATGTTGGGAAACACATGTCCCCATTCGTCACATATCTTTACAAGTCCTGATATATCCTGAAAACATGTATGTGTGTCATGTGTGTGTGTGTGTGTCCAGGAGGCTGGTGCCCTTACAGCAGTTCTCCTGGGTGATCCACTTGGTGGTGAGGGTCCCCATGGAGCGGCAGGCCTCAGCGTAGGCAGCCAGCGAGCCGCACACCTGGGCCTTCTGGTGGTTGTAGCAGCCGTCCAGGTAGCAGGACTGGTAGAAGGGTCTCGGGTCCAGAAGCCCGTGGCACGGCTGGAAGAATCCCTTCGGCTGGGTCAGCTTCTGGCAGGCGTCCTCGCTCTGCAGAGCCAGAACCGCCGTGTTGTCGCAGGACTGAGCCAGAGCCACGAACTGGGTCTCATCACAACTGCAGGAGGAGGAGAAACATCAACGTTATGGTTTAAATGTTTCTAAATCTTTCTATAATTTTTTGGTTTATATAATATACTAGGGCTTACATTCTTACTCTTATATGTATTCTCATTATCATGTGTCTCTTACCTGTCCTATCCTGTGTTTTTTGTTTGCTGCTCCGGCATTAAACTAGTTTATCTTTTCTTACATTGATATATTCTCGATTATCCCAATAATATATAATCACCACAAGCGAAAAGCTTCCCTGTTTGCTCTCATCCCTAGGACAGTATTTTCCAGTATTTCCTGAGAGCCTAACCCACCTGTTCTGCATACCGTTGGTCTTCCAGCTCTGGGCGAGCTCCAGCGCGCTGACGGCCGGTTTCCCCCTGGACGTGATGTAGTCGTCACCGGGGTCTCCGTTGAAGTTTCCACAGAGTCCGCACACCTTGTTCTGCAGCCGCTGGCCCATCGTGATGCTCAGCATGTTGAAGCGGTTGTATCGGATCTGGATGTCCTGTGGCGTGTCGATGACGAGGAAACCTTCGGACGTGGACAGACGCGTCATCAGCCCAGTGAGAAACGGGACTGAAATTGGGGTACCGTTCACCTGCGGAGAAACGGCAACATTTGTTAGAAATATTTTACCCTTACATTTTTCTGTATCCTGGGTTACGTTTATTTGGCAGGCCGTGTCCATGTGTAAAAAGGGTGTAATAGCAGTGTAGTTACGGTGTAATAGGGGGTAATATTGGTGTTACATGGGTAAAATAAAAGTGTAATAACAGTGTAATTATGGTGTAATATGGGTGTTGCATGGGTCTAATAACGGCTTAAGTGTAATATGGGTGTAATAACAGTCTAATTATGGTGTGATATGGAGTTCATATTGGTGTTACATGGGTGTAATAGGGGTTTAATAACGGACTGATCCAACAAATATTGGAGACTAAAACAGGATGTACTCGAGACTAATATGTACTCGATCCCCTCTCACCTTGACCGTGCTCCCAGAGATGAGGATATTCTCCTCGTTGAGGTAGAGGTAGACGTGGGAGATGGTGGTGAGGTTGGGTGTGCTCCACTTATCAAAGTTGGCGATGAGTTGGAAGGAGAGGTCGGGCAGCTTGTGACAGTTTGTGGAAAGGACGAAGGAGCAGGAGGCCGGGAGGCGGAGCGAAGCACCGTCGAAGGTCCTGAAAACCCCCCCGCCCGAGGCAACGCAGTGTTGGGAACGTCGAGCGAAACATCCACGAACCCCGTAACGTAGCGCACACTCTTCTTCAGCTTTACAACGCCGCGGGTCGCACTGGATCAGGTTTCGTCCGATGCACTGGCAGCGTTTGGTACAGTCAGTGTTCCAAAACAGCTGTTTGGGCTGAAATAAAGAAAGATTTCTGTTAAAACCGAGATGTAATATTAAGTCTGTTTTGTCTCGAGATATATTCTGTGACAAAACAGAGCTAAAATTAGTGTAAAAGTTAACTAAGGGTAGTCATTTTTCTTCATAGTTAGAAAATGGGTCATCCACACTATTCCTGTACTTTCCTGGTATTCCTGGTGTATTTAAAAATGGATTCAAAACTGTTTTGAGTCATGAAAACTTTATAAAAAAACATAAAAATCCCTAACTTCCAAGAATACATTTTAGGTTAAAGTGTTCTTAAATGTGTCAGCCGGATAGAAACATAACCTGCAATGATTGTAAACAGTTTTCCGTTGACATTGTTTTGAGTTAACTCTGCATCTTCAAGTCAGTATGGGGGAGGGTGGAGACCAAAACTGAGCAAAATTGGCTGTAAAAGTTTGACTTAAATTTGTCAGTCGGACTGAAACGTAACCTGAAATGATTGTAAATGTTTCTTTTTGCTAAATACAATGTTATTCATAGATAAAAATAAATAAAACTTCACCTCTAGTAAATGGCACTAATAGAGGTTTAACTTTAAACTTGATCTCCCAGTTTTCCAGAGTAAGATAATTTGATTGCAACGTTGTAACACCAGTCTGATTTGGTGTTTAGCACTAAAAAGCCAGTTTTGTCTCTGAGTTTCTTCCATGCGGTGCTGGATGTGAGACTGACCTCATAGTACTTGCCATCAGTGTAGCAGCCACAGTTCTGCGGCAGGATGCAGCTCTTTCCGTTTAGAAACGTATCCCGGGTCGCACTGACATCCCTCCACACACTCATGACTGCAGTCCCTCTGCCCGCGGGCGGGGGCGCACTGCGGCGGGCACACCGACACACAGCTGGAGTAATGGCTGTTCGGGGGACAGCTCTGAACTGGGACCACACAGGGAGGAAAGACGTTAGCAAACGATTACACTGAATACAATAAGTGTGGTCCGATAAGTAAAATGTCAAAAAGCCCGATGGATGGAGCTCTCATGACGGTGTAAGAGTTGAGTGAGAGATGCTGGACTCTTCTCACACTCAACTACTTAACGTCTTATCAAAGGTGAACTTTTTTGGGAGTTCTTAGAGAAGTCAGATAAACACTTCTCTTTCAGAACTCTTATTTTCCCCCAAAAATCTGCAAACATTTCTTAGAGACTAAAACATATTCCAAAAGAAAGCACATTGAGCAGAAAAACATTTTAGAATTATTTGTTGTCAGAATTCAGATTTTCAGGGGAAAGAAAATAGAAATCATTACAAATATTCTCAGAAAAAAATATAAAAATAAAGCTTTATTATTATCATTTTTTTGCACGCTGCAAAGATGAGACATAGCTGCAGTTCCCAGACTCACCACAGGGGGTGTCGCTCCTCCAGCCGCTCACAGGAACCCCTTGTGTCAGACACGTGGTGGCGTACATCCCGAGCCAGTTGCACACGGTCTCCTGCGACCCCTGGTCCAGACAGGTGTCCTGCAGGCAGCTCTGATAGAAGAACGCCGGCGCCACCTTGCTGTGGCATCGTGCAAACACACCTCCTCGATCCACAATCAGCCCGCATAACCTCACAGCCTCGGGCTCCACGTACACATACAGTCCGTCTCCCATGTGGAAACGAATGCCAGTTTCCACTTCATTCGCCGCGTTTTCAGCATCCAAGTTTGCGTCCGCCACCATGAGAGGAGCGTCGTTCAGCGAGCTGGTTTCTCCGAGGCCACATCGAGGGCACGAGTCTCCGCAGCCCACCTTTTTTAATTGTTTGTGTTAGTCAATTCATTGAACATATCAGAAACAAAACATACAACAATACATTCTCAAATAGTCTCTGTCATGTACAACGGGGGCAAGAAGAAGCTTCAAAACGTTCCTGGTCCCTCTAGCATATCCCTCTGAGATGTTTATTCAGCGCCACTCTACGGCAAGAACATATCGATATCGGCAAAAACTAATTGATACGGTTTGTACGAGTCAATCGGATTAAAACCGTATGAGTTAATGGTTTTGGTGCGGGCACTGAAAAGGGCAAAAGTTGAAGATTCACCTGACCCGACAAGTGTTCAAAAAATGTCCGTCTTTTAAGTGGGATAAATGAGTTCAGAAAAAATAACCATGACAGGTCCTGCTCACCTGGCAGAAGGTGTCTCTCTCGGCCCACGCCATGCCCCAGTCGGTGGTGGTGAGGGTGGGGGGGGATAAGGGCATTCCCTGGCAGAGGCCACAGGAGGAGTTGAAGAGGTTGCGAGGTAACGTCAGCAGCAGCAAAGTGTTCCAGTCAAACGCCACCTTCAGGCCGAAATCTGTCTCCAGAATGAGCTGCATGCCCCACGAGAAGATGTGGATCTTCCCCGGGCCGAGCTTCAGAGGCAGGTACAAACGCTCCTTATTCACCTGAGAGAGGAGAATCAGAATTCCTTACTTACAGTTCGAGATTCAAGGCTTTATTGTCATTAGCTACGCAATGACAAACAATGAGAAACTGAAGTCACAGGCTCCTCCAACAGTGCATATATATATAGGACATAGAAGAAATAGAACAGATAAAATAGTGCAAGACAATGTTTAGAGATGATATATAATCATTTAAAACATATAGTCTTATACTCTGATTGCCTTTTACTCTGTGAAATTGTATTTCTTGTCTGTTATGTGTTTAACAGAGACACATGTTGAGGAGTTACATTTCAGGAGGGCAAAAGGAAGTTAAACACCTGCACTTTTGAAAGAACAACTAATATATCATATTCCAACTACTTGTATATAGACTCTCCTTGCACTATTTATATTCTATGTGTCTATCTTAACTATTCTGTTTTATTGTGTTGCACTGTTGGAGGAGTCATTGTACAAATGACAATAAAAGCCTTGCATCTTGAAAAGTGTAAAAGGTGGATTTGCAAATGGTTAAGGACTGGGGGGTTTTATGGTTTAATGATGGGAAGGAGGACCAGTTGTTTCCTTAATGAATATATAGAGAGACTGTAAGCAGAACTTCTCTATCCTCTGAGGATGAAGCTTCTCTGTTCCTGCATTTGAGATCGTTTTCAATTGTATATTTACTTTCTTTATTACTTACAAAAAGACAAACTTTGTCCATGAATCATTTATCAGTTTCTCTTAAAGTGGACCTATCATGCTATATTTGAATAATATAGTGTAGGACTATACCTATATAAGGCATATTTATACTTTTTAGTTTTCAAAATACCAAACAGATCATGCATTTGAGCCATTCCTCATTTCGCTCAATTTAACACAGTCTTTGCACGGGCTGATTCTGTGAGAGCAGCGCCATCTACAGGCCTGGCATATGTACTACAGCGTCTCCAGCGCGTTCAAACGGCAATGTCCGTGGCTGTCTCCTCCTGATTGGTGGAGTTGGCCCAATAGCCGTAGCACCACTTCTGTGACGTCATAGAAGTGTTCAAATCTGGATCAGTCGGAGGAAAATAGAGAGGGTTGTGTTTTCTGACACTTGGTGAGTTCCCTGGAACACCGGGGACACTTTGCATGATAGGTCCCCTTTAAGCATTTCCTCCACACGGAGAATCCGAATTCCTTTGTGAGTCCCACAGTGGGGGAACTTACAGTGTCACTGGCATTGCAGGTAAAAAAGGCAAGCAATAATCCAAAAGAAAAGTACACATTAGTGAAAAAACATGGCTTAATGATGAGTAGCAGCAATTTAAAACAACTGACCTAAATAACAATAATGAGACCTTATAAAAATGTATGTTTTTTACGCTCTTGTATTATTCACCTGAGTGAGGAGAATCAGAATTCCTTCATTAGACCCACAGCGGGGAAACTTACAGTTCAAGATTCAAGGCTTTATTGTCATGTGTACATTAGCTAAAGTGTAGATATGTCAATGAAAAACTGAATTCACAGGCTCCTCCAACAGTGCAGCATGAATATATATATAGGACATAGAAGAAATACAACTGATCAAATAGTGCAAGAGAATGTTTTGAGATGTGCAAGTAACTAAAAATAAAATAGTGTCACAGTAATAGTGGCATTGCAGGTAAAAAAGCCAAGTAATAATCCAAAGAAAAGTACACATGGCTTAATGATGAGCAGCAGCAATTTAAAACTACTAAGTGACATAAATAACATATTTAAGTATTGAGTTTTTACGCTACAATTTACAATTCTGCAAAGTGTTTATATTGCACATTGCAGGTTTATTGCACAATATTGCAACGTTAAACAGGGGCTAAGAGAGATTCAATAGAACGACTTATTGTTGGAGGATTAGCACACTCTCCTACGGAAAGCCTGTTTCGCACATCTGAGCAACAAGTATGAAGGGGAAATCCCAGTGTTGAACGGATGTGATTAAGACTCACTGAAAGAGTGTTTCTCATATAATCTAATTCTATGAGAGAATGAAAACATGGTGTGTGTGTGTGTGTGTGTGTATGTGTGTGTGTGTGTGTGAGCATTGTGTCATTTCTATTCCTCCTCAGATCTTTGAGTCGGTTTGTGAACCCGGTCCAAATGTCGCTCAGGGTCGGGGTTTCTGAGCCAAATCCAGCCTGATAAAAGATGCCTATTGAAATTAGATCCACCTTAAGCCAATCAAAGAGGAATTCACCTCTTCCTCCAGCCGGTTATTCAATCGGCTTGATTAGAAATAAAATGTCCTCAAATAAAACCACAATGACCTTCAGGGGGCCATGTTTGAAAATGGCTTTAACATAAATATCTATATCATGATACTGTAACCAAAATATTCATTAACTCACCGTGAGCTTTGAGACACTTCAATCTTATTCTCGTAGACCTCCAGTTTTTTAAAAAAAAATTATTTTGAGATTCCGAAATGTGTTTTTTCACATGTGGCAGTAATCGTCTTTCATACTTTCACAATGTAAGTCAATAGGGAAAGTATTTTTGGACCAAATTATGTCGCAGACTGAAATTGAAGTTGTAGTACCACCGTTTGGCCACAAGGACAAATAGATTAGTGTTTCACCCAATTGGGAAAATAATATTAAAAATGTCCTCTCACTTATCTCTATCGGAAACTAGCCATGCGCGTTTTGAAATATGGCTTTAAGATAAGTATACATATCATGATACATTTTCCACAACAGTTACTCACCGTGACAGTGTTTTTGTAGCTCCGAGACACTTCAATCTCATACTCATAGACCTCCAGTACAAAGCCCCTCACCCAGATTGCCTGGCCTGTGTCTCTTTCCTCGTTACGAGCTGCCAGTTTGAACTGAGGAAAAGCCCCACCGATGGTTTCCTGACCCGTGTTTTCTCCCCCGCACACCGTGGTGGCCATCTTGAGAGTACAAGAGCTCTGCAGGTCAAACGGGACGCTACCAAACGGCAGGAAGTGTCCGTAACCCGCCGCCACGCACAGGGCTTCGGTGCGGGGAAAGCAGAAGTACAGGTCGTCGTCTTCCTGGCAGTATTCCTCGGAGTTGCAGGGAGCGAGCTGACAGTAAACGCTGTTGTCGGAGCCGTTGCAGTAGCAGCGTTCCTGACATTCCCAGTCCGTCCAGAAGGTCAGATTTGTGGCGAGCGTTCGGCCGTGGCTCATGCAGCCGCAATCACTGCGTGCCACGCAAAGGCCGTCTCGAAGAGCAAATCCTTCCTCACACTGACAGCCCTCCTGACATGGCAGAGGGCACGGCTCCTCGGGGTCGTCGAGGTTGTCACAGGTCAAAGGGCAGGCGCTGGTGCACTCGTCAAAATGGCTGTTCGGTGGACAGGGAAGAGCTGAAACACAAGAGAGAAGGAAAAACCCATATTACAAGAACACTTCTTTAAGAGATCATTGTACGATTAAAAGGTGGCTTTGTAGAGTTTTTCTAAAGGTAACCTGTTATGCTTTCTACAACCCAATTCCAAGTCTGTATGTTTGTATATTTGAGTTGTTAATCTGTTAATGAATATAAAACCTGTAGAGATATTGTTGAAGAAAGGTTTTCTTGCTAGCTTTATGTCTAGACAAAAAATGTTGAAGGGATTCTTTTAATGTTTATCTTTATCTCCGTTTTGGACTGATTGATAATAATCCAAATATATAAAGATAGGTGAACTCACGGCAGTTGGTGACACTCCTCCAGGACGTGAAGCCTACTTGAGCGTCCTGACAGGCGCTGGCGTACGCCTGCAGGGACGAACACAGCACTGAACGGTTCCCTTCCTTCACACACATGTTATACAGGCAGTTCCTGAAGAATGGCGAGGGGTTCACCACTGCGTGACACGCCAGAAATGAACTATTCCCCGGGTCGTTGATGTTGCCACACATCCACGGATTCTGGTAGAGACGCAAGTCCGTGCACATTCGATAAAGATCGTCGCAGTCGCCGTTACACGTGAGATCATCGGCGATGGAGCGCCATCCCTCCGTGAACTGCTCAGTAGAGTCCGCCAGGCGTCCGTTGGGAAGGCGGAGGTCGTCGGTGGTGTTGCTGTTGAAGACGCCACATAGTCCACATGTGGCGTTGTAGAAGATGGTGGACAGAGAGATGTTGAGGAATCCCTGGCGATTGTACTGGACACGAAGCAGACCACGGGACTCCACCACTGTGGCGTTGCCCGGCGCTTTGTAGATCATCATCGTCTCCATCGGATGGACATATGGGAGCGTCACTGGTTCACCATTCACCTGCAACACAAAAAGGTGTCATAATGTCATTTTACTAGGAATTTAACCAAGTATTGTAAAAGGTTGTTGGTAGTTCAACTACTGTCTAATTTGCGTACTAATTCAAGTAGATACATGTCTTTTTTTGCAATTTTGTGCTGTAAACCTTTGAACCTACAAACCCTTTTGGGCCATAAAACAAAGGATGTATTTGTTGGCATAGGTAAGGAACAGCTGATTCACAGTGTGATGGAAACATCTGAAGCAATGGAGACGAAACTCAGAGAGACACGGGGAGAGCTGGAACTTTAAGGGCAAACACTGATGGTTTATTTGGAGTTAACGGCCGGAGAACTGACAAAACGGGTGTTGCCGCCACAAGGTGACAAAGCCAAACCAATTCTGAAGATCTCTAAGTTATGGGCCTAGGAAGATATTAGATTTCCCCAACACACAGTGTATAAAATACTAACCTTTACTATGTCAAAATCGGACCCTCCCATCTGAGCTTCCAGGTTAGCCACTGTAACTATCACAGGTCTTTTCCACGTTGGGCCTTTGTTCACAAACCGCCGGCCCATCTTCACCTCCACCATGGAGCCGTTAGCTGGCACCGGACTGCACAGCTTCAGCAGGTAGTAGGAGCTGTCATCTGGGAACAGCAGGAAGGTGCCATCAAAGGAGGTGGTCACTGAGTTCTGGGTGATTGAGCACACTCCCTCCCTCCGCGGGTAACAATCCAGCAAGCCCACCTCGGCCACACACACCTCACCCTCCTTGCAGGACGAGTTGAAGCAGGAAACTTCCCCATTTGGCCTGCAGGTGCAACGAAGGGTACATTCACCTTCCTCCCCGCTGGCACCTACCCAGAAAGTGTTATTGAGGGGGTAATAGAGGCCATTATGCTCACAGCCACAGTCTTCGCGCTGTACACAACGACTCCCGCTGAGAATGTGGCCTGGGTCACACTGGCAGCCCTCGGTGCAAGGGTGGACACAATGCAGGGGGGAGGTGAGGTCCGAGCAGGAGGCCGGGCAGGCACTTGTGCACACTTGGTAGTTGCTGTTTTCTGGACAAGTCAAAGCTAAGACCCAGAGAGAGAAAAATAAATCAAGTTAGATGACACAAAGATGACAAATCGGCAAGAACTATTCTGGTTTGAATGCTGAGAACATGCTCCAAAACATATGTTCTTCATCTGTAAACAAATCTGACATGTTTTTTGATTGCCTTCTTCTCACACTTTTTTCTTTCCTAGAAGCGCAGTTCAAACATCAAAATGTGCAGCTCAATAAGGACATGCGTGCTATTACTCCGGACATTCATAATTCCAGAAATATTAACCATAATTCATCGACATTTTACATATAAGTCTTCGCCCTTGTATTACACATCTAAGCCAACATTGCAGTTTAGCGATAGCTTTTCAGCATACAGCATTCACACCGCAATTTCCTCAGGTATTGCATTCTCTAGTTAAAGCTGAAACTCACCACAGAAGGTACGAGATCTCCAGGATCGTATGGTGACTCCAAGAGCCTGACAAGCCAGAGCATAGGCTTGGATTGCCTGGCAAAGTGTGGTGATGTTATCCCGGTTGCTGCACATGTCATACACACAGCTATACACAAAGGCGGTAGGGTCCACTACGGCTCGGCAGTCCCTGAAAGGTCCATCGGTTTTGTTAATGAGTCCACAGTAGTCTGGGCGAAAGTAGAAGGCTTCTGTAACGGGATCACACACACTGCAGTTCTGAGCACAACCATCTGTACACCTCCAGTCCGTGTCTTCTGCTCGCCAGCTACCTCCTAACTCCACCACGCTTTCTGCTAGCGAGCCGTCGGGAAGCACGGGATCATCGGACGGATCGTCGTTATAGTTACCACAAAGGCCACAAGTGTTGTTGAAGTAGGAGCTTGGTAGAGAGATGGATGCATAGTGTTGGCCGTCGTAGGTCACCAAGAGTCCAAAGTCTGTTTCTAAAGCAATGGCAACCCCGGACTGGTATACCTTGATAGCACCAAGCTCGAGTTGGACCGGCAAAGTCTTCATCAAGCCGTCCACCTGGAGAGAAGAGAAGGATGAACAATAAAGCACGATGGTAGAAAACTTGGTCCATTGTCAACATATGCCAATCGAGAATACCATTACTTTCTTGCTCTCCTTTTATCATGATAGAACCTTCAAAACTTGTATCCTGGATCGTCAGAGTGTACTTGGACATTTTGCCAGATACATCCAAGAGCAACTGCCCAAACTACTCTTCCAAGGTGGTCAAAGAAGGACTTGACTAGCAAAGTATGAATGCAGCCACATAATCTGAATAAACACTCTTGCATCAGGCCCAACAAGAAGGAATCACAAGGCAAACACTGCGATAGACCCTGGTATAAGATAAGATAAGATAAGAAGTACTTTATTGATCCCAATTTGGCATTGTACAATATAAATGTAAAAGACTAGAAATAAACAAAAAAGTAGAAAATATACATGTTGAATTTACAAATTAACAATAACAAAAGGGTATAAAAGGGTCTAAAGTTTCTTACCTGGACTGCCCCAACACTGCCTTTGGGTAACATGACTCTGTGTCCGTACACCTCCACTGTCACATCTCTAAGCCAAGAAACCGAGGCCATGCCACGGTTCTCATTTTTGGCCTCCACGCTGAAGAAAGGCAGCCCTGTCACCTCCCAGCAGGGCCGAGCCAGCAGGTAGGAGCAGGTTCCCTGGAAGTGATAGAGGAATCCGTCGAAGGTGTGGTAATGAGGGTCTCCGAAGACCACACAGGTGCTCGTGCGGGTCGGCTGGCAGTAGAAGGCGCCTTCTTGCAGCTCGCAGGTCTCCAGCTGCCCACATGGAGCCTCTTGGCACTGCACCTCGTTGTCAATGTCAAGGCATCGGCATCGCTGGGAACACTGGTCCGACAGCCAGAAGACTTCCCCTCGTCTGTAAAAACGCCCTGGAAAATATGAAAGCATGAAAGTACAGTTCTGTCAAAATGCTGTGGTAGCCTGTGTTTATAATTATATTATCTTCATTATTTGTTAACACCACACACACTTGTAATTGGTTGTTTCCGGTGATTGTCACATGGGTGTGGTTAATGGTATTTAGGGGACCTGGTGTATGTGGAGGTTTGGGTAGCATGACAATGGGGGTGAGCTTAGCTCTGATATCTTTTGTTGACAGTATGATTCTGTTTGTTTATTGTTTGAGTTACAATATCAAATATTCTTAAAACGTCGAGTTCAGTACAGACTTTATTATTTATACGCGTCACATCAATGAGCGAAGTTTAGCCTCAGGACGGCCGTATTCAATGGGAATATAGCCGCCACAGACTTCTTTGGGGTGGAAATCATGCTTCCCTTTTTCAACATAGAAGACAAACATAAAAGCCAACAAGAAATAATAAAGAAAAAACATATCATGACAGGAAAACCATACTTAATGACAGTGGCGAACCGTATTGTTCTGGGTCTCTGGGTAGAATATCCTTCAACAAGGTGTTCTACATCCTTGATCGAATTCCCTGGCCGTTGCACTGAATGAGAGCGTACGTTTGGACTGACAGTTTGATCAACCAATCAGATATTGATTTGTAGCCAATGGGCGTGTTCTTCCAGAGTTCCCCTCGGTTCCAGGTGCTCTAGAAGGCCCGCTAGTTCACTGGCTCGAGACAGAGGATCTAGAATGCGACGAAGCAATTCATGCCGTTTTATTGTTTTTGTTTTTAACGTTGAAATGGCAAGTGCAACAGGTGAAGATGAAGTTGTTGCAGAATTGTTGCGAGTACCCTTTTCAAGACGACAATTCAGTGAAAAGACGGACATTATAACGGTTGTGTGTGTCTACAGAAGGTCCAGTTGTGATAGACACGGTTTGCGACATACATAGTCATAGTGGGAAAGAACATACAAAATAGTATATATGTGTGGTCAGAATTATTAAGTGTTAGATGTTTGAACTTGCCATTAAAGCTGCAACCATTGGCAGGATTGATCAGTTCAGTGTCGACGCGGAATAACCAGCGCCCGGGCGTGTTCACATTGGTCGTCTGTTCGATGTTCACCACGTCGTTTGACCGAGATCCCGGCAGGTTGAAGAAGTGACCGATGTCTCCACCGTTAAAACCTGACTGGAAAGGGGAAAGGTGTGAGGGACGTGAGGTCAAATGTTTGCTGACGCTAAATCCAAAGCTATCATCCAAAGCAACTTGCAATCAATCATGAAGATACAAACTAAAAAAAAGCAAGAAGCCTGAGAGTATTTTAGTTATCAATAACAATAACAGACCCTTCAAGTTGCAGTTGAAACAGATGGGTTTTTACTCTGCGGAAGAAATGTAGACGTTCTGCTGTCCTGATATCAATGGGGAGCGTGATCTATCATTGTCTATCCTGCCTATTCTATATAAGGAAATGAATTGATTATATATTGTGGGAAAATACTGAACGTCCTCTTCCAACATGAGTAACGTGATAACAAAGGTATCCCAACTGTAGCTGTGAACATGACAGGATGTGTGATTACCTAGAAGAGCATCAGGACTGTTTGAGGCAGATGATAGCTATGTGATTAACATGATGATTCAGCCTCTATGGAGAGAGACATCAAGCATGCTCATTTCTGACGTGAATCTGAAGTAAACATTGAATACTGCTTTCTATTCCTCCATCTTGTGACTGTGTAACTCCCTCTCTTGGATATCAGCATGTGAAGGACACTGTTCAGGAACTAGTCTCTGTATGTGATGACTCCCTCTGGAGAGGATCACAGATACATGGATCCTGAGGCTGAAGCTCAAGCCGGTGACGAGTGATTAATAACATTTTGAAGTATTCAGAAAAACTCCGGATTTTGAGAAAAAGTCTGATTTTTTGGATTTTTGAGAAAAAACTCAGAATTTTGAGATTTTTAGCAAAAAATGAGGATTTTGAGAAGAAATTAGGATTTTGAGAAAAAACTCAGTATTTTGTCCATGACAGCAGGATGTATGATTATCTACAAGAACCGGTATTCCTCCATCTAGTGACTGTGTAACTCCCTCTCTTGGATATCAGCATGTGAAGGACACTGCTCAGGAACTAGTCTCTGTATGTGATGACTCCTTCCATTCTGGAGAGGATCACAGATACATGGATCCTGATGTTGAAGCTCAAGCCGGTGATCGGTGAGATTTTTCTACCACATATGGTTTTAGGGACATTGTGAGAATACCTGAGCTGTCGTCCCACCCAGTCCCGTTAAAGGATCTCCACCACTGGCGGTTCCTGTGCTCCATGAGATTTCTCCATAGTTGAACATGGTGAAGAACGCCTCGCCATCTGCGATTAGTACAGTTTGGAATGTGTTCACCTTTTAATCAAACAAGAGGATGAGAATAGTTTTACAAACAGAAAAACATAAACTCCAACAACGAAACAAATGCTTTCAAAATTGAACCCGTTTTACCTGCAGACAAAACTGCAGATTGACTCAATTGCGTAAAATCAATACATGGGATTTCAAAATGGCCATGGCAATGAGATCAAATGTTCACCATGTGGCCAATTGAAATCAAAGCACTTGAATATATTTTCAATCCTTCAAGGTTTTGGTGTTTTGCAGATAAACAATATATAGTCGGACTCGTTGCAATGATATGAAAACAATAGATTAAATGTAAAGATTTATTCCAATTTAAACACTACGTAAAAATGTCAATATAAGCAATTTATCCACCTAGGCTAGCAGTTGCTAAGCTAGGTTAAACTCTGGAACTGTGTATACGTGCAACAAATTATTAGGTGATTTGGACTTTACCGGGGTTGTCTGGCTTCCTCCATAGAAGGTGACTTGGTGCCATGTTGTAATAAAGGCCCAGGTGGCTGTAAACGCGGGCATCTTTTTAAAGTATCTCCGAATATCTTGTGTAGCCCTTTCCAGTATTTCCGGCTCAGTGGTCTCTCGGTAGTACACATCTCCTCGGATGCCGTTGTGCACATCGGCCCAAAGTGGAGCAATGAAGGATCTGCTGTCGCTCAGAGGGAAAGCCTCCGGTGTGAACTGGCTAACCTGCACGTTGAAGGAGATCACACCATTGTTGTTGATCTGTGGACAGAAAAAGTGTTTCAGCTACATTGCAAATACGTTGTTGAAGTCTAACTTTATATGCAATAACAAGAGCCAGGGTCAAGACTTACATAGATGATACGGTATGGTGCATTGAAGAAAACGAAATTAGTGCTTAAAGTAATTTCAGGAGAACTCCCATCATCCATCTTTGGGGTTTCTAGATCCCTGTGGTTGGGTCCATATGGATACAGGATTTCCCGAGTATGAGCTACAAAAGAAAGACAAGGCATAAGGGCTCATTGAAATGACGTTTCTCCACCCCAGAAGACAAAGACATTGACTCATACCTCCTGACTGCACAAAGATGCTGAACAGGTGGAGCAGAATGACTGGACAGCCTGGCCTGACCATTCTTTAAAAAAAACAGAAGAAAAGAGTGGGTTAATTTTCTTATTATGTTACCACTTCCTGAACAAGAGTAACAGTCGCATGAGTCATAGGACAACTTCTCATAAACGAGGCCGTTAAAAAGGTCGATAGGAGGGAGAACCATGAAACCAACGTCACTGTTCCTTCTTTAAGATCAGGCTCCCAGGTCTCCCCTGAGGACCCTTGAAAAGGCCCTTTTATGCATGCCAGAACAATGTGTCAGGATCACATTTGCCTTACGGTCCCAGGTGAGCCGGTGGACTACGGGACTCTCTGTGCTTCGGTTCCCTGCAGCTCACCGACCTGGCCCTCGGTGCTCCGGTGTCTCAGTGTGTGAAGCCGCGGGAATGCTTAGGACCTCATTACCACTTCTGTTTGGGAGCCATCCATGCCTTGTTTGGCTGGAGGGAGAGGAGCGAAAATACTCTAATGGCTTTAAGTGAGCAGGTTTGAGTTGCCGTGCAGTGGTCCTTAGGGGCTGTTCAGTGGTTTGGCAAGCTTCCCATTGGGTACAGCCAAGCCATTTCCCTAAAACACTATTGTTGTATATTAAAGATACAACTGCTGACAATTCATCAGAGGTTGACAGATCCACCACAGTGTGAACCAAAGGTCATTCTTAGCTTTCTGACGATCAATATAAAAGCAGTAACCTATTCAAAGCTGCACTGTTCAGATCTAAATTGACACTGAAAGAAAAACTAGTACCTTTTGGTCCTACAACAAGTATGCTGAGCGTTATCAAACTACTCTGTACTGCAATGTATTTAAAAAATAGACATGTATACAAAAGCAATCCAGTCACCACATTGTATGGATACAAAAATGTTGACCTTTGGTTCTTTAATATAGAATTTAAACATTTGTTCAATGAAACTGATAGAAACTTTAAAAGATGGCGTCCATATTAGTGAATTAGTGGGCCTGCGCATCACTGCCACCTTTAGCCATTAGTTAAAACGGCTGCATCCCATTATACTATCATGCATTTTGTTAATAGAGGAAGATATGAAGACAACTGTTGAGAAATTAACCGTTAATATTTCTTAAACTTAAATGTTGTAGTGTTTTAAATGTACCATATAACCCATTAGTACCTGGGTCAAAATCAAACATTTGTCTCACTTAACTTTGAGGTAGTAAGGTTTTTATTGGTCGACAATATCGCTGTAACTGTATCATTTTAAATGGAAATGAACAAAGTCAGGTTGACGCATGATTCTGACCAACACACATTATCGAGGATTACATATCTATGTTGACTTTAGCTGATGTCATTGAAGGCTAAAATAGTGGACCTAAGATATTTAATTTGGAATCTAGACTCTGCTATACACTTGGATATTGGACTGTCAATCTCTCAATGTGTGAATTGCACTCAGCTTGAAGGTAAAACCGGCTGAGTGAGCACCGCTGAGAGAGTTCTGCTCTCCTGTCATCAGCCTCTCATCGAACATCATCAACAGAAAGATTAACACAATTGCTCTTTTGACCCCGTAGCTCTCCATCTTATCTGACCGTTGTTAACTCGGTGTCTTTTAGCGAGGCCATTTAGATAAAGCCCCGAAGACTTAAAAGATGAACAAGCCACTTTAACATCCTTATCCTTCAAAAAACAAGTGAGAAAGGTAATGCAAGTAACTAAATACAATCTAGCAAGCTTTAGATATATAAGGAGCTGTTTGACAACACCTGTAGCAAAACTCCAACTGCCATGATCCTTCCCCACCTAGCATACTGTATGACCAGCTGGACCCAGGTGAACCAGCTGGACCCAGGTGAACCAGCTAAACACAGGTGAACCAGCTGAACCCAGGTGAACCAGCTAAACACAGGTGAACCAGCTAAACACAGGTGAACCAGCTAAACCCAGGTGAACCAGCTGGACCCAGGTGAACCAGCTAAACCCAGGTGAACCAGCTGAACCCAGGTGAACCAGCTAAACCCAGGTGAACCAGCTAAACACAGGTGAACCAGCTAAACCCAGGTGAACCAGCTGGACCCAGGTGAACCAGCTAAACCCAGGTGAACCAGCTGAACCCAGGTGAACCAGCTGGACCCAGGTGAACCAGCTGGACCCAGGTGAACCAGCTGGACCCAGGTGAACCAGCTGAACCCAGGTGAACCAGCTGGACCCAGGTGAACCAGCTAAACCCAGGTGAACCAGCTGAACCCAGGTGAACCAGCTAAACCCAGGTGAACCAGCTGGACCCAGGTGAACCAGCTGGACCCAGGTGAACCAGCTGAACCCAGGTGAACCAGCTAAACCCAGGTGAACCAGCTGGACCCAGGTGAACCAGCTGGACCCAGGTGAACCAGTTAAACCCAGGTGAACCAGCTGAACCCAGGTGAACCAGCTAAACCCAGGTGAACCAGCTGAACCCAGGTGAACCAGCTGGACCCAGGTGAACCAGCTAAACCCAGGTGAACCAGCTGGACCCAGGTGAACCAGCTAAACCCAGGTGAACCAGCTGGACCCAGGTGAACCAGCTGAACCCAGGTGAACCAGCTGAACCCAGGTGAACCAGCTGGACCCAGGTGAACCAGCTAAACCCAGGTGAACCAGCTGGACCCAGGTGAACCAGCTAAACCCAGGTGAACCAGCTGAACCCAGGTGAACCAGCTAAACCCAGGAGAACCAGCTGGACCCAGGTGAACCAGCTAAACCCAGGTGAACCAGCTGGACCCAGGTGAACCAGCTGAACCCAGGTGAACCAGCTGAACCCAGGTGAACCAGCTGGACCCAGGTGAACCAGCTGAACACAGGAGAACCAGCTGGACCCAGGTGAACCAGCTGGACCCAGGTGAACCAGCTGAACACAGGAGAACCAGCTGGACCCAGGTGAACCAGCTGGACCCAGGTGAACCAGCTAAACACAGGAGAACCAGCTGGACCCAGGTGAACCAGCTGGACCCAGGTGAACCAGCTGGACCCAGGCGAATAGCACAACATTAAGGCCTATCCTGCCACTTCACAAACAAGCTCTCAAAGTGTTGGACAGAAAACCTAAGCTATACCACCATTGCAAAATCCTGGACAAACACAACCTGCTCAGCTGGGAAAATATTTTAAAACACACTGACGCGTGTCTCATTTTTAAAATTCTAAACGGCAAGGCACCCCCACCGCTCTGCACCTTTATACAGCAGACACATTCAAACAGCAGAACCACAAGGTCTGCCCTAAGAGGGGACTGTGTAGCCCCTCTTAGGTCCAGCTCCTTTGGTAAACACTGTTTCTCTGTGAGGGCACCAACACTCTGGAACACAATGCCAACACAGATACGGAACAACACCTCCTATCATACTTTTAACCACAATCATAAGAACTGGCTTTTAAGCAATCAAAAATGTGAACACTTTGAACTGTATCAAGGTTTGTTCCTCTCTGTTGATGTACTGCTATTTATTTATTGTTGTCTGCTGTACTCTACCTATGTTTTTATTTCTCTAGTCTTGTTGTGGTCATTTAACATCTTGCCAAGGACAACAGTTGAAAATGAGCCTGCTGGCTAATATTTCATTACATTGCATTTAGCTGACGCTTTTATCCAAAGCGACTTACAATAAGTACATTCGACCAGGAAGACACAACCTTGAAGAAAACAGAATCATAAAGTACATCAGGTATCATAGAGCCAAACATTTCAAGTGCTACTCAGCTGGCTATAGATAAGCCAGTCCTTTATTAGTATATAAGTGCTTTGTTAGTAATTCTATTGCTCGAAGTGGAGTCGAAACAGATGAGTTTTCAGTCTGGAAGGTGTGTAAGCTTTCTGCTGTCCTGATGTCAATGGGGAGCTCATTCCACCATCTTGGAGCCAGGATAGCAAACCCACGTGTTTCTGCTGATGGGAACTTGGGTCCCCCTCGCAGCGAGGGTGCAGCGAGTCGTTTGGCTGATGCAGAGCGTAGTGCACGTGCTGGGGTGTACGGTTTAACCATGTCCTGGATGTAGGAAGGGCCAGATCCATTCGCAGCATGGTACGCAAGTACCAGTGTCTTGAAGTGGAGTGAAGGGAGCGGAGGAGCGGAGTGGTGTGGGAACATCTAGGAAGGTTGAAGACCAGACGAGCCGCTGCATTCTGGATGAGCTGCAGAGGTCGGATGGCACATGCAGGTAGACCAGCCAGGAGGGAGTTGCAGTAGTCTAGGCGTGAGATGACGAGAGCCTGGACCAGAACCTGCGTGGCTTTCTGGGTCAGCTGGGGGCGAATCCTCCTGATGTTGTACAGCGTGTATCTACAGCAGTATACTGGCTCATTTACAGCAATGTGGATTAATGTGCACGGTCCTTTAAATAAATAAACTAAACTAAACATGTTTATCTGTGGCCTCAGAGAAAGACAACTGTTACTGTATCAGGTCTTTATCACTCTTTGAAGCTCATTTATTCAATGTATACTTCTGTCTGTATCTGGGGCTTCAAGGTGAATTTAAGTCAGAGTTGTGAACTAAAAGTGTGCTTTGTTATACAGTACAATACAAGTATAGATTTTATACTAACATTAGTGGAAATGTACCTGCAAAAGTAGACCAGTGGTTTCTAATCTGGGGTCTAGGACCTTATCGAGGTCGCAGGATGATGGAAAGATGGTAATACTTTGTATTATGGTCCATTTATTACATTACTAGATTACATTAATCTACCTGGTCATAAAAATCCCCCAAATTAAGAAAATGGTGGCAATCAACCCCAACAGCTAATATACAGGGTTTGCGACCCCTTAAATATTAAAATAAGCGGGGGAATAACATTAAATTAGCAATAAAAAGTAACGTGAAGGATATCAGAAACTATATAAGACCATGAAGCAATAGTGACTGTCTATAGAGTATATAACGGTTCCCCCAACTGGACTTGTACGCCTACATCATTAACATATTCCTGCTTATTCTAGCTTTTTTTCTTGCACAATTATGTCAATTAAACTATTTTTCATAATTGTCTATTATGTATTGTATGTTGCATTGACAGTAAAGCCTTTCAATCCTGAACTAAATAGTAAACCGTTCATCAATGACCATAAATGTTTGACACAAAAGCAGTATCAAACAATGAGGCTAAGGACAAACGTTAAGGTTCAAACTGATGAGTAGAGGAGGAAATGATGCCCTCACCTGCCTTCAGAAGATGGACATCTAGCACCTCGATAGTGTAACCTGGCAGCCTCCTTTAGAGCAGCGTCCCATCCAGCAGAGGACCATCCACTGAGCAGTGGTGATGGACGGAGTAAAACAGGTGATTCTGATGAAGCACGTCCAACTCCAGCTGCACAGAAACCCCAGCAGCAGAAAAGCAATCCAAAAGGTTTGTGCGCTGGGAGTTTAAATGTCCTTACAGGAGAAACAGTTTGGAAAACACCCGTTGAAGCGGTGGAAGGAGCCTGAAGAAGCGGGTGCAAACTTTACCTGGGATACTGTTGAACTTAATCTGAGATCAGTGTTTGGGGAAAGGGGGGTAGGCGGGGAGGAGAGGGAAGCTGAGGGGAGGGACGGCATAGGAATCTGAGGACTAGAGAGAGAGGGGAGAGAGATGATGGGGAAAAAACCACAGAGAAATGCTGCCTGCAGACACGTTTTAAACGGGGGAAAGGAATGTGTCGTACAAAGAGAGGCTCTCACACGGGATGAATGTCAAGCCTTCTGAGCAAAATCTGTCATTAACACCTGCGAGGTGCCACACGATGATAACACATGTCTTTGGTGGACAATTTGGAGGAAACACTGTGGCTTTTATCTTTGAGGAATGGCGCTTGAATACCACATTCTTAATAATATTTCAATCAAGCAGCATTTTAAAACAATTGGTGATCATATTGATATAAGTGGACCGTCTTAAGTCTCTAGCAGGTTCACAGTGGACTCTCTGCCTTTGGATCAGGCCTTGTGTGAGCAAGAGTTCAATAAGTGCATTTAGGGCAGACTACTGAGCACTCACAACTTACCAAAGTAGTGACTCTGGGGCATTTATGGACAAAACCCAGAAACACACACACCTTGCTTTTCAAAGCTCGGTGGTAGGTAGAGTTACAGAATTAACATCAGTCACTTTGGAGACTATGTACCCCATTTTGTTTTTTAATTAGGACCAGCCTCATTTACAGGGTTATACAAGACACCTTATTTCCATAGATGGTTGGGGAGATAGCGAGGGGAAATCTCACGTGGATCCACACTGATAGGGTCTGGGAAGGAGAAGGCAGTCAGTCAGGTCTTTGTTGAGGAGGACAGTGAAAGTAACTAGAGAGGCAGGGAGCAAGATGTCTGAAAGGCTCCAGGTAGGGCAGGACCCAGGCCCCCATTAAGCAGAACCCAGGCTCTCAGTGGAGGCTTCTTTTATACCTCCCACGTCTTGTTGAGTCAATGGACACATACTTTAAACCGAGCTGTGAAAGAGAACGTCTCACAAAGAACAGGTACAGGTGACCTACTGGGCCGGGGGAGGCTTCCCGATGTGTGTTTTTAGGGATGGAGAAGTGAGGAGGATCGAGATTTACTGATACATCTGATTTGTTTTCCATTCACTGACACTCACAACAACTCATTAGGAACAGAAAACACGATGGGAAATGACTTGCTTTTCCTTCTCGATTACTTGATAGCAACCGATCCGGGGACTTTTCCCTTGATGTAAAGGCCACGCCCCTTTTTGGGCGAAATATCTGCTGTAATTTGACTGCCGCTAAATACCAAATTCTGAGGTTTTGGGCAATAACATCACAAAATATAGAAAACCGTCCATTTCTTTTATCTCCAAGGAGCCCAAATGCGGTGGTCAGTCAGGCGACAACTACTCAATGTCATTGGAGATCGATAATTGGCATTGACACATGTTGAAGCTAAAAGCAAACAGGGATCGATGTCCTTTCAGTCTGCCTGAGGATGAATGGCAAGCACAGAAACTGGGGTTCCCTTGGCTTGTCAGTCTTTTATATTTCAATGGAGCATTGATACTACTTTCACTACCATCATAATGAAGCTGTGATTTCCCACAGAAGGAAGGAACGATCGGTCCCATTGACTACCTTTTCGTCCTCTCTGTAGACGGCTCGGGCCACAGATCTTTTACTGTCCTTTGTTCTGAGTAAACGTTAAGATAAATCCTAACTTTAAACCTTTTTTTGTTTGAAAGTAATCCTTCAGCCAATGGTTCTGTTTCATCAGCCATCATCTCTCAATGAGGAGGATATATCTGACATTTGAGTTTGGCCATTCTGAAAAACGCCTTTGCTTCTGGACGTGGTAATTCAACTCCTAGTACGACTGTTTTAAGCATCTCCGCCTCGATGTCACAGAGACTCTGATTCTCTTGTCGGTTGTTGAACGGGACGATGCATCATGTTTCTCTATCCCTGGAGAAGAGGCTACATCAAAACACCAACAGCAAGTGTGTCTTCATGGTGGTGTTATATAAAATCACCGTCCTCCCCTGAAATGGGAGTGGCTGAGAGCAGTTTTAGCGTCCGATGCCAGAGGGCCGTTCAGCTCATAACACCTTTACATTTGATGTCAAGACACAGAAACAGAAATTGTGATAGAAACTTCTGAAGCAATGGAGACAAAACTCAGAGAGACACGGAGAGAGCGGGAACTTTGATGGCAAACACTATAGTGGTGTTTTAACCTGTTTCTATATTGAATGGCTACTTTTCTCTATCGTTGTTGTGGGTTATGGCGCGCCTCTCTTCCAAACAAATGTTGAGGAGATCGTTGTAGAGTTGAATCACATCAGCTGTGTCCCATTGCAATCCCATAGACATGCACGTCATACCTGACAGCGCACATTTCACAGCAAATAAGTGAGACTTAAATAGGGTTGCAAAGGGGCGGAAAGTTTCCATGGGAAGTTAAGCTGGGGAATTTTGGAAATATTTTTTTCAAGCAGAACAAGTTTTAATTATTTTATTGAACAATTATTTGTTTCATTGAAGAACGAAAACAGGAATGTTGAGTTAAATGTTACTCATCCCCCCCAACCCCACTCATTAATAAAAAATGAACAAAAATGCCCCCCCATCCAAAGAACCCCACAAAGCATGGGCGCGGGAAGGGGGGTGCTGAGGGCGCTGCAGCACCCCCTAGCGGCAGGCAGGGGGTGCGGAGCTCCCCTGTCTGAATTATTATTTGACGTTATTGCTGCTCCCGCTGTGCATAATCTGTGTAATATGTAGCCAATAAATTCCACATTGTTGGTAAAATAATATTTGGGCCTGCCCCGAATGTTTTTTCTGTAGCCCCGGACAATTCTACCTCAATAATATAATATATTAACCATGCTTTACGTGAACCTCATCAAGAGAGGACGGCAGGAATGCAATTTCCCGTGTTCAGTGAATGCAACAGAGGCAAGACACCAGACCAATCAGAAAGTTGCATGGAAATAAAAGTGTGCTTGTGTCATTCAAGCTCGGCTCAGTGTGTGTGTGTGTGTGTGTGTGTGTGTGTGTGTGTGTGTGTGTGTGTGTGTGTGTGTGTGTGTGTGTGTGTGTGTGATTGTGTATAAATAGCACATTTAGTGTGTGTGAGAGAGAGAGAGAGGGACTGGTGCCAGCAGCAGGGACCGTGTTGTTAGCATCTGGTTAGCTAGCTGCACTAACGGACATACGGAGGTGTTTGTTCCACAACAAGCTGGAGGAGAGCTCTCCTCTCAGACTGAGAGGCTCAGGTGAGCTAAAGAACTCTCTTGAGTGTTTAGATAGTTAACTTTATTCTAAGTTATCTCAGTGGGTCTCAAACGGTTTGGTCACAAATTATTCAAAAGATTATTATTAAAGAACATCTGCTTACAGTTGTGTTTCATCTGGGTGTTGAGAGATGTATCCATAGATCTCTTAATGCTCTCAAAGTGCACCAGATTGATGCTTTTAACTTAAATATTTAAAAAAAATCTTCCCGGAGGAGCTTCCACCCGGACCCCCCTAGAAGAGGTGAGATCCGTTCCCCACTCGTAAAAAATAATACTTTACCCCTGCCTATGTGCAGTGAGCTGATTATCGAGCCTTCATTGTAACAGTCGTGGGTGTACTGTGTGTTTGCGTGTGGGGAGTGCTTTTGTGCGTGCTCTATAGTGCCCGTAATAGTGTTCACTGGAGTCCAGCACCTCAGCACCCCCACTCAAAATACCTTCCCGCGCCTCTGCCACAAAGTCCCATTAAAAACGTTAAATGGAAAGAGCCCTTCTCCCTCCAAGAAGTCCCATTCAACATGCAAATCTTCCTTCAAGCAATCCTCTGCATTTTGGCTAAAGCCTTTCAGTCAACGGGCTCTTCCTGGGCCTCATCAACATCACACTGTGAGTCTTCCTCTTCAGTGTCACTGTCCAGCCTGTTGAGGATGGCTCTGTGTCCGGCTCAGAGAGCCTTAGGTTTGCCCGAACGCCAACCAGTTTTTCCACTCTCACATGTGTGAGCCTGTTGCAAACCTTTGTGTGGTCTCAATAGCCATGCAGTAAGCAGTGTGCTATGGCATGGATATTCAAGTGTACTTGAATGGCATCTGTTTGTTTTAGTCAAGATTATGCTAAAATATACTTTCCCCAACTATATTTAAGTCCCCTATGAAGAGCCAACCTTCAATTTGGAAAATTCCCAGTTTATTCCCATAAATTCCCGTGGAAAGTTTCCATCTTTGAAAATTCCCGTAATTTTGCAACCCTAGACTTAAATGAACATCTTTTAAAGCAGCGGGTCCCAACCTTTTTTCCCAAGAGCCCCCAAATGACTCCTGTAGGAAGTTGCGCCCCCCCCCCCCCCCACACACACACACGGGGGGGGGGCGCAACAGCGGTAATTAAGGTTTAAAAGTCTCAACAAGCTACAACTGCTGTCACAAACTGGATGAATGTGAAGTATGTTGTTAAAGGAGGATGAAAGCGTAATCAAAGGACACTATGGAGTGACTTTGATGGTTATTGGACTCAGGATTCATTCATTTGGATTCCCGCTGTATGAAGAAATTAAAGGACGGTGCAAGTGGAAACAATTCACAAAGGGATTAAACCGTTTAAATCACATGCTCAAAGTACGCCGGATTTTGCCGATGTGTTTCTGTGGATTCAAAAGTCGTAAATAATCAAAATGGAGGAGATCGATCTGATTGGAGCAACTGACGAATAATCCAACTGAAACCGGCATGGACAATGACTGCTTTAAACATGCGCTGATCCAGAAAAGCCCGGTTTGGACACTTTACGGCAGAAGAAACATTTCTATTAAAGAAATAATTATACATTTCTGTCTTTTTATGCCTTTAATACTAACTTGAATTTTGATTCAAATTAATTAATCAATTATTTTTTATATTGTATTGTAATGTAGAGGCAAGGCTTTTAGTGACAATCATGTATTGCTTTACAATTATATGTTACATTTTTTTTTAAATAAAAAGTCTAAATATGATATTTGGCCTCAAATCATCTGAGGCCTGGCGCCCCCCCTGGGATCTTTGGCGCCCCCCCTGGGATCTTTGGCACCCCCCAGGTTGGGAACCACTGTTTTAAAGCATAGTGTGACTCACAAACATTAATTGTTAAGAGTTTACTCTAAAGCCTTATATTAATAAGACAAACATTCAAACCATAATGATGGAAGGAAAATGGCTCTAACAAACACTGATGTTTTATTTGGAGCTTCGGCCGAACGAGACATGTGCTGTGTTGCCAAACCAATTCTGAATGGGAAGATCTCTACCCCAGACCCATGTATTTCGCTAGTTCTGAGAGAATAATCAACATTTTGCATAAGAAGATAAAGCACTAGAATATGACACCTCCATCAGCTGACCCCAGCAGGCAGGAATAGAGAGACAAAACACTGAGAGCAGCCTTTCAAGGTGACAGGCCTGTGCTCAGTGAGGTCAGTACAAACTGATAAACTGGGTCAAAGTTATGGGCCTAGGAAAATATTTCTCCAACAGAAATGACATCAAAGATGTGTGAGCAGCAGGAGGTTAACGTGTGGGAACAGGGTCAAAGTATCCAGCATCTGGAGAGTCCATGAAGCCTGACCTTCACAAAGAAGGTCTTGGACTGGATACCCGCTCTGAAATCTGTTCTGCGGTCACCCAATCCGAGGAGTGGGCCACTCTAATTCAACCCTGGTGCCCAGCGGTTGGCTCTGCCCTGCCCTCCTCTCCTAGCTTTCCATTCACAATGCTGACCCTCCTTCACGTAACCCAACCCTTCTTACCCCAATGACTCCTTCACCTCGGCACACAAAAGGCTCCGTTCAGCCCCCAGTGCCCCCAATCCCACTTCATAATGCAATGGGGCAGATCAAGGGCAGATCAGAATACAGACGGGTTCTGTTTATGCAGCAAGGTGCGATCTATACAATGCATCCATCCCATAGTCTGACCTCGATGATCGGCTAAGGAAACAGCTGTGACTTTTGAGGAAGGCTCTCTCTTAGGCCTTAATGGTCACTAAGAAATCCACACGTAGAGACTAATGGAGTGTATTTGTTAAAACTTCACTTAAATCTGTACACTTTTCTAGAAATTCAATATCCATTGTGGGTGATTTCTTTGCCACATGCCAAAAACAAGACGTGCTAGTGCTAGCGGCTCTGAGAGACTTTACTTAGACACAACAACATTCAAAGATTTATTGTCATATACACAACTACGGTTTAGTTATGCGATGAATGAAAACACTTAGATCACAGGTTCCTCAACAGTGCAATTGCAAGACATACATTTGGTAAATGCTAATGTCTGCTAGCAAGTATTTACAATGCTAACATCTATCTTAATTTAGCGTGTGCGTCTGTGTACACTTGATGGTTTTGCAAAAATTATAACGGAGACTTGGAGGACGTTTATGCGATGAGATTTGGTCACACACCAACGTTTCGGACACATCCTTTTCTTGCTGTTTACAGGAAATGTATCATTAGTGTTATTATTTAAGTTCTTTAAAGTAGCTGTTTATGCTTTTATTTTGAAGGCAGCTTTGGGCACCAGGTGATGAGGTATTAATTGGAGACAGGTGGAGGTGAACTTGGCGCATCAGAGGGCCAGCAAAAGGGCAGAATAGGTGAACACATTATTCGGTGTACTTTTGGATTATTGGAATGCAAAGCAATAAACTCCAAAAAGGATATTCTTGCCTGGACATTGGATAGTTCCCCGCGTAAGATTTGCAATCTGGTGATTGAGCAGCAGTTGTATTTTCTCTTTCATTTATTCTTGATGTTATCGCCATCAGGACTCTTCCAGTCTTTGCGACCCCTCGAGTTCAGCATTCACGCACATTCGAACAGATGCAATACACCTTAGGGAAGCTAACATTCACACACACTCAAATACATTCACACACTATTGGTTATGCTTTCGTGGTCATTAAAAGATTACACTTAAAGGGCATTTTCATTATCCAAAATCAGATAACATCTTAAAATGTTTTTTTTCGGAACAACATCTTAATCAGGTCCTTAATCAGAAACATGTGGAAAAAACACATTCCTTAGCTCCTAGACCCTGAGAGGAGGGTCCTGCTGGTGATGGAGTTGAGGTGGTGGGTGGATATCCCACGCAGGATTATAGAGTCATGCTGCTGGAAGAGGAAGAGGAAGAGCAAGAAGAGGAGGAGGGGGAAAATAGAGGGAATGCCCCAGAAACACGACTCCGCCTGACACGTATGGAATGGACTCTTTGACGCTCGAATATAAAACGCGGCTGCCAGAAAGAGAGAAGATCTGCAGGATCCTCATCTTCTCCACGGCCAAGCATTGAGGCTGTGAAACTGAGCGCTGCATGCTGGACACGTGCACGTTCTACCCGTAACACGAGTGACGCCCCCCCCCCGGACCTTTATCTCTCCATCAGGACTCAGGAAGTGCTTCGGAACATGCTGGAGCAGCGATGCTAAAGCGTGTAAAACACAGCTTTCACATAAGGTGCTTTTAAAGGTTTTGCGAGTAACAGATTACATAACGGGATAAAGAAAACAGATACCTGGATAACAATCAGGATTACACTGTTAGTTCAAAACTAAAGAGCA
Organism: Harpagifer antarcticus; assembly: GCA_902827135.1. Classification (NCBI taxonomy): domain Eukaryota; kingdom Metazoa; phylum Chordata; class Actinopteri; order Perciformes; family Harpagiferidae; genus Harpagifer; species Harpagifer antarcticus. The sequence goes on from CADEHL010001326.1 coordinate 249,253, forward strand.
TCTAGTGTTTGTTGTGAAGGATCAGATGTTATCTCTTCTCTGTAAGCTGTACTGATCTGTAGGATAATACTTTAAGTGTGAATCTATACGCCTCCTGCCTGAGTCTGCTTTACGGTTTTCACTTTCTTTGGTTCATTTGTTCTGTTTTTAATTCAGCAGGTGAACCGATATGTTCATACAATCCAGAACTGGTGTCTGATTGCGAACCTCGAGAAAGTCTATATATAGATCGAAAGACGATCACAAGAAAGAACAAAATACACAGTAAAATATGCTAGTAGAAAACGGCTAATGCCTCAATAAAAGCAACTAGTAAGACTAGCTTCGGTGGCTATGCTCATCCAAGTCATACTAGATCAACTGTATCAATGGTACTTTAAAACTGAACAAAGTATTCATTTATGGGGAAATAGTCAAATGCATCAAAGTACGTTACTTGTGTGACAGTCAGACGGTGAGTTAGTACTTTCCAGTGTGGATGCTGTTAGCAAACGCCAGGCTAAATGCCACTGAATTATAGAAGCAAACACGTACCCACGTCACTCTGGAGAACAGGTGAACGTTGGAGAAATTCAATCTGACTTTGAGATTAAGAGCAACATGAACACAGCTCCGACGCAGTCTGCCTTTGTTGTTGTTGTTGTGTACTCTGACGTCTTGATGTGGATCCAACAGGGCTCTCATTGGTGGAAAAGCAAACTGGATTTGAAAATTTAAATTTAAAAAAATGCATTTGATATTCGTTAATTTAAAGCGAGTACAGCTGACTCACGTTGTCCTGAGGGAGTTTACCTACCAGTAAGACCAGTGGAACCATCTGATTTATTATCATTTATTTCTTAAAGAGAGGTGAAAGCAGCGATACAGGTGTAGAAATGGCAATAAGAAAGAAAGAAACAAGACCATTGAATATATATCAGGATAAACATTAAAGAAAGGACAAACGTCTACTATTCAGCTAGATATAGATTAACTATCTTTTAGATTCTTTAGTCTGTATATAATATTTGGTATTAATGAAGGGTAAAAGAGAGGGAAGAAGCAACAAGTTTCAAATATAACACATTCCCATAATCAACACTGTTTCCCTGAAATGACACATCCTATAAACATTTTAAATCAAACATACCAAGAACATGCAACCCACCACCGATGTAAGCACTCCGTAATAATATAGTATATTAACAAGATCTCCTGTTATCTACTACTCAAACATATTTGTCTGAAATATATTTTATCCTAGCAGTTCACCCGATGCAAATCCAAACTCACACTCCAATATTAAAAAAATACGAATGACTATACATACATTTTTATAATAGTTGTCAACAAATGACAATGGGTTGATTTAACGGCCCGTCCACACGGCGGCGTGCGTTGAAGCTTGCCGGCGGGCGTGTCTGAAACTCGACCAACAACCAATCACATGAATCTCCCGCCCCTGACACACAAGCAGCGGTTTGATTGGCGAGAGCTTGTATTGGCATATGATTTGGTTGGCTGACGCTTCTGCCGAGGCGTCAAAAGTTGAACATTGCTCAACTTTTGCAGCGAGCCACGCCAGCAAAGCTCCCACAATGCAGTTCGGCGAAAAGTGACATCACCCCATTCAAAGTGAATGGTGAAGCGTCAACGCACGCCGCTGTGTGGACGGGCCGTAACACTGCAAACCTGCAATAAGCATGGTGTGTATCCAGAGTCATGTAGCCTCCTCTGAAACACAGCATTCATTGAACAAATGGCGGGAAAACATTAAAAAAACGTATTTTCGTTTAGTTTTAGAGTCACGGATGCAAATGACATGCCTGTCTTCAAGAGGAAACTAAAAGTTATTGGAGACTCTTAAATTCAAACGAAATATGTTTTGTTGAGGTTTTCCCGCCTTTTTGTTCAATGAATGCTGGGTTTTATAGGAAGCTACTCTGGATACACACTTTACCATGCGTATTGCAGGTTAAAGTGTTCATTCATTGTCATTTGTTTATAAAAAATATACAATTAGCTAGTCAGTCATTTAAAATGTATTGGCAACAAAACACTGATTATGTTAATGAGAACGCTGATAGCTCAACTCCTGAAACAATACAGCGAGTCCATTGATGTCTCTCAAATCTGTACTCACTTCCGTCCAAATGAAATATGACCAAAAGCTCTACTAGAAGCATCCAGATGGTGCTCTTTTAAGGGTAAAAACCACTATAATTACGTCAAAAAGAAGAATTTCCATGTGATTATATCAATTTAAAAGGTATATCAAAATATTTTTCATTGTCTGGTTGAAAGGTAATCAAAGAAAGATCCTCCTTCCTCCACTTCACATGATTCTTAAGTTCTGGGTATGAGCTGCAGTCACTTATCAGCAGGTGGGAATCCCTTTTTCTGTCTATTCTTTGATTGGAAACAACCCACAGTGAAGTGAGCCGATGCAGAAGTTCCCGACCTCCTGTGAAACTGCAGACACTCGGAGGTGTCGGGTTTTTCCCAGACGGATGTAAAGGAGGGATCGGGGTGAATGGGTGAGGGTCTGCTAGCTGAACCCTTTCGAACCCAAACGCAGCAGAAGTGCAGGTGACACAGCGGCTGGTGTGAGGTTTCCCTGCAGCCCGTCCTCAGCGTTTCACTCTACAGGCGAGAGAGATCCTCCATTCGAGACCTGCAGTAACTCGAGCATCAACGCTCCTTCCTTTCCTCCGTTCTCGCCGCCTTACTCACTTTAAACTTATCTCGTAGGGCGTACTTTATGTCAACACTGTTGTTTTTAAATGTGCTATATAAATAAAGTTGGATTGGATGTGGAAAGAGAAAGTGATCCAACGGGAAGAAGCAGAGAAAGCTTTCCGTCCTCAGGAGTAAATCTGCTCAAACTAAAAAGGCCTCTTTGAGTCTACCGTAAATAAAACATTAACTTGTCCTTTTGTTTGCCTCTTCTCTGTATTCTGGTGCGTGTTTGTGTCAGCTCGGTTGCATGATATAAGTTCAATGTTGGTTATTGTGTTATTCTAAGGAGTATATTGCTAGAACGGTACTGTCCAAAGATGCACTGCTCACTAGGGGTGTAACGGTTCACAGAAGTCACGGTTCGGTACGACAAGAAAAAGCAATTGTTATTTATTTATGTTTGAACAGTAGAGCAAGTTTCAGTTTCAAAATAAGGAACTCTGACATTTTGAATAATTAACTGTATTAAACAGTTAAAAACAAACCATACACAGTACACTCAGATGGCCAGATTATCTATAATGGCTGATGTCAAACAAAAAGGTTTCATCAAGCTGTAAAACTAAAAAGAATGTCTTGAAAATATTACATCATAAATATTAAGAAAGTGTTTCAAGAGCGACATAATCGGCTCTCATGTCTATTGGCTTCTTAAAAACAGCGGGGATCAGCTGTTGAACTGCTGCTGTCTTTCTCCGGGCTCCGGCAAATCTGGGTGATGCCTTCTGATATGATTTAGCATGTTTGGCGTGTTTCTATTAGCATACCGCACCGCTGTAGAACAACGACGACACACCGTCCTCGTCCGATCCACCACTCGTCCGATCCACCACTCGCTCACTTAATCGTTACTGTAGTCCACAGGGAACCCGAAATGTTCCCACACAGCTGATTTAAAAGAAGCAGGTGGGTTCTAGCTCCTGTGTGTTATCTGAACTCGCCATACTAACTTCTCTTCTTCTTGTATTTTGTTCGTTTTGTTGTTGTGTTTCTTCTTGTTCTTCATTTGTCGTTTAAGGGCGGCTGGCAAACAGCTTTTAGGCGCAATACCGCCCCCTGGATTATAAATAGTGTAGTGGATACTGCCCTGAATGAAAGACTTTTTTCCCACTCGTAAAAAAAAGGCGTATTCGTCGTGTGACTGCGTGTGCCGAACCGTGACATCCGAACCGTGACGTCCGAACCGTGACGGTACGGGATGAATACGGATACCGTTACACCCCTACTGCTCACAGATGAAAGCAAACAGGCCTAAGAGCAAACATCTAGAAGCTGCCGAGTATGGTGCAGGAAAGTCAGCGTAGGCATTTTGAAAACACAATGAACAGTGTAACTACATAATGCAAACAGCAGCTTGTATTGTGTGCCTAATGTATTCTTCCTCAACCAATTTTAAAACAGTTGAACAGTTATATAAACACTACTAAGTCCCGTGCATGTGGCAAGCAAGGGAGACTTAACTGGTACAACTATGAAACAGGTCCGAATTTGCATAACATTTTTAAAATTAGATGTTAGCTGCATCGTTACCTCAAGCCACGAAAGCACAGCGTCTTAAGCTTTGTGAATGCGGAGCACCTATGTGCAAATACTTCTATCGTATAGATTTGATCTGGACAGCAAACATCGTTACATTCAAGACTGACATTAGTCTCCTCTTTTTGTTAATCTAAAAAAAGGGTCAAGTCAAAGCTTAGTATCCAGAAAGTGTTCATTGGAGGTTCCTAAAGTACCGGAGGACTTCTCGACTCAAAGACCTGAGGAGCTGCTGTTGCGACTTTTGACTTTCGGCACGACTAGAATTTCGTCCCCGTCTTGAATCCGGTAGGAATGAAGAGCCCGAGTGCCGCACTTTAACTCCTCGGGTCCCAACACCGAACACATCTCCCGGTTGATGTAGAAGAGCCGGATGCCGTGGTGGGGAAGCTGTAAGAGAGCCCGGATGTGCTTCCTAAGTTCAGCCACCGTCTGCTCCAAATGGAGACTCATGGCCTCCACTTTTTCCCCCCAGCGAACGTCCACCATGGTGCTGCGGGGGCTCAGGTCCACCTCCGCCAGCGGGGCCAACCGACCGTACTTTGATACGAGGACGTGGTACCTGGGAGGAAGCATGTGAGAAAGATCACTGAAGGGTTCTGTATTTGGGTTGATATTAACAAAGCTGGATTTAAAAGTAGGTGAGATACATGGTTAGGGTTAGGTACATATGGTTAGTATGTAAATACACTGTCAGCTAACAGGCCATGCGTGGCTGCTGTAGTCATTTAAAGCCAACTAAGTAAATTAGGGCGCGTTTACACCACTAGATCTGAGCGAATAAATGAGGCAATGCAAAATGTGGTTTCCTTAGAAGTTGGCGGTATATACACTATTTAGTTTTGAGTCCTAAACCTTGGAAATTACTCACTGTTTTACCACTTCCGGTTATCTTTTCGGAAGTCAATGTTATTTTGACTGTTTTGGTTGTTAGCCTGAAATAAGGTCTGTAGTTAACACAAGCTGAAGAGATTTTAACATATTGTTCTACAACATACGTCAGTAAATACCCCACTGGTGAATTAAAGTGTCTAAATGAGACGACTAAATGTCATCACGCCCAACATTAGCCACCTTTAGCTTAGCGGTGGCGACGTGA
>CADEHL010001326.1:259605-289605 GCA_902827135.1 Harpagifer antarcticus
CAGACAGGAAGTAAACACTAACAGGAACAGGGATGGCTTTGGACTTTTAAACAAGTCACTCTGAAGTCCATTTAATTCATAATATTATTTACCCTTTGTTACGTATCTGTATTAATTAGATTCAAACCAATGCAATGGGACCATTTAGTAGTTGGGATTAGATTAGTTTTAGGGTGTTTGGTTAGTAGTAGTTGTTTTTAGCTTGTTATTTCTTCTGTATAATACATGTTCTGTTATTAATATATATTGTAAATACTTTTAGTTTACTTTCTGGGTCCTATTCTCAAGCTTCAGATCAGGGAGTCCCAATTCACACATGTCCATTATGTCTTATAATTGTCCTTGTGTTTGGGAATTTGGTAAAAGAGCACTTTCTCTTAACCGTAAATCAGTTCGACGATTCCTAACCGAGAGATCCAGCGACGTCAGGACACAAATCAATCTCTCAATTGACAAAGTACGTGGGCGTATACATATAAATATATATAAAAAAGAGGGAAACATCAACCTTCTGCTACCTTCTGTATCACTTTTCCAATCAGAGAATTCCTCGCACAAAGGCCTCATTGAGCAGCGAGAGACTGGGGGCTTTGTCTCCCAAAGGTTAGTTTCCCCCAGTCAGTGACTACACCTTCCTCCACAAATCCCTCCACATTCTGCCCAGGTTAAGTGGAATGCAGCCCATAAAGAGCACCAGCAATTATGGGCACTTTTAAATAAGAATTATACTGCTACTTTTTTAAACCAATATCGCCATATCTGCCATTTGTTTTTCTTACTTATTGAGTTATTTAATTATAAATAACGTGTGCATACTTCTCACTTTATATGCTGTTGCACATTTCCAAATAGAGGTATTCTGATTATATCAAAATGTGTTGAGGACAAAGGGCACAAGTGGTTGCCTTTCGTACAACTTTTAGGGCAAGGAACATTTTAAATTAACTTTCATGAACAGAAAACACACTTTAAAAAAGGTTGAAGCTACAAAACATGAAAGCCACCGGATTCAGTTGTGTTTAAATATATCCAAGTTAAATAATTGTGTAATTTTTGTCCTTATTTCTGAACAAGTGTATTGTTTTACATTTGAGTGATTCATTAAAAAGTAAGGTTGCGCTTAAAGGGGATGCAGTCCGTAAAGAGGACGAGGAATTATTCAATTAAATATTAAATCTTAATGTATTGAGGACAGAAGTACTCTGGTCTTGTACTTGAGTAAAAGTAGAAGTACTCAGATCTTGTACTTGAGTAAAAGTAGAAGTACTCAGATCTTGTTCTTGAGTAAAAGTAGAAGTACTCAGATCTTGTACTTGAGTAAAAGTAGAAGTACCAGAGTGTAGGAATACTCTTTCACAGTAAAAGTCCTCATTCAAAATGTTCATCAAGTGAAAGTAGGAAAGTATTCTCATCAAAATATAGTGAAAGACAGTGAAAGTAGTCGTTGTGCAGATTGGTCCATTTCAGAATAATATATCTGATATCTTTTATAATGATTGATCATGAAAGTGTTCTCAAAGCTGGTGAAGGTGCAGCTAGTCTGAATGGCTTTGTAGACTGCAGGGTAGCTGGTGAAGGTGCAGCTAGTCTGAATGGCTTTGTAGTCTGCAGGGTAGCTGGTGAAGGTGCAGCTAGTCTGAATGGCTTTGTAGACTGCAGGGTAGCTGGTGAAGGTGCAGCTAGTCTGAATGGCTTTGTAGACTGCAGGGTAGCTGGTGGATTTACTCCAGGTGGAACTAAAGTCTGATTTAACACTTGGTTATATTTCACATCATTCATCCACATCTGTGAAGTAACTAAAGGGATTAAATACATGTAGTGGAGTAGAAGTACAAAGTATCAAAAACAAGTATCTCAAAATTGTCCTTAAGTACAGTACTTGAGTAAATGTACTTTACACCACATGTTTAAAGTGACCCTCCGAACCCTGTGTTTACCTTTCAGGAAGTTCCTGCTTTGGGCAGTCCTGGTGATGCCGGATGAAGAACCGCTCGGCATCTTCTCTGTCTCCGTGAGACACCGTGCTGCCGTTCAGCAACACCACAGAGGGCAGCCTGAAGACCGGAACATTCAAAAGTATAGAGATTAGATTCATGACAATTTGAATTTAATATGTGTGTGTAGGTTCAGACTCACTGTGCTAAAGGAGGCTACATCTCTCCTGGTCGGTGTAAGTCTTCAGGAGAGGAATCCCCTTCACTTTCACTTCCTTCAGCTTCGGGAAGCAATTCAGCCTCTCGATGTCCGTCCATTTGCTGAGTCCTGAATAACAAAGCATCACAGTTTTATTTTGGTCACACCATGTCTCTACTGGGACATGTCTCCATGCTTTAATGTTCAAAAAGCTCTTTATTTTTCACAAAACTATGACGTTAAAGGGACTTATTTTCAGGTGTATATCAGTATGTTGTGTCTCTACTTTAAAGAGTCCTCTCCTGCTGATGTTCAGGTGTATATCAGTATGTAGTGTCTCTACTTTAAAGAGTCCTCTCCTGCTGATGTTCAGGTGTATATCAGTATGTAGTGTCTCTATGTAAAGAGTCCTCTCCTGCTGATGTTCAGGTGTATATCAGTATGTAGTGTCTCTACTTTAAAGAGTCCTCTCCTGCTGATGTTCAGGTGTATATCAGTATGTAGTGTCTCTACTTTAAAGAGTCCTCTCCTGCTGATGTTCAGGTGTATATCAGTATGTAGTGTCTCTACTTTAAAGAGTCCTCTCCTGCTGATGTTCAGGTGTATATCAGTGTGTAGTGTCTCTACTTTAAAGAGTCCTCTCCTGCTGATTGTCAGGTGTATATCAGTGTGTAGTGTCTCTACTTTAAAGAGTCCTCTCCTGCTGATGTTCAGGTGTATATCAGTGTGTAGTGTCTCTACTTTAAAGAGTCCTCTCCTGCTGATGTTCAGGTGTATATCAGTGTGTAGTGTCTCTACTTTAAAGAGTCCTCTCCTGCTGATGTTCAGGTGTATATCAGTGTGTAGTGTCTCTACTTTAAAGAGTCCTCTCCTGCTGATGTTCAGGTGTATATCAGTATGTAGTGTCTCTACTTTAAAGAGTCCTCTCCTGCTGATGTTCAGGTGTATATCAGTATGTAGTGTCTCTATTTTAAAGAGTCCTCTCCTGCTGATGTTCAGGTGTATATCAGTATGTAGTGTCTCTACTTTAAAGAGTCCTCTCCTGCTGATGTTCAGGTGTATATCAGTGTGTAGTGTCTCTACTTTAAAGAGTCCTCTCCTGCTGATGTTCAGGTGTATATCAGTGTGTAGTGTCTCTACTTTAAAGAGTCCTCTCCTGCTGATGTTCAGGTGTATATCAGTATGTAGTGTCTCTACTTTAAAGAGTCCTCTCCTGCTGATGTTCAGGTGTATATCAGTGTGTAGTGTCTCTACTTTAAAGAGTCCTCTCCTGCTGATGTTCAGGTGTATATCAGTGTGTAGTGTCTCTACTTTAAAGAGTCCTCTCCTGCTGATGCTCAGGTGTATATCAGTATGTAGTGTCTCTACTTTAAAGAGTCCTCTCCTGCTGATGTTCAGGTGTATATCAGTATGTAGTGTCTCTACTTTAAAGAGTCCTCTCCTGCTGATGTTCAGGTGTATATCAGTATGTAGTGTCTCTACTTTAAAGAGTCCTCTCCTGCTGATGTTCAGGTGTATATCAGTATGTAGTGTCTCTACTTTAAAGAGTCCTCTCCTGCTGATGTTCAGGTGTATATCAGTATGTAGTGTCTCTTCTTTAGACCTGAGTTGTTGAGGTTGATGCTCCTCAGATTGGGGAACAGGCGCTGCAGAGTTTCTGGAGAGTCGCCCACACAGTCCACGCTGTTGTTGGCCAGAACCAGCGTGTTCAGACTCGGGTAAATCTGCCCAAACTTCCTGACTTCCTTCCACTCCTGCAGCTGGTTGTCTGTGATCTGCAGCAGGCGCAGAGACGGACAGGAAGTCTGCGACTCGGACACGGTGTTGAAGCCGTTCAGACACAAGAAAAGCTCCTCCAGCCTGAAGGAGGAGGGAATATGTTAGAGAAATATACAAATAGGTCAAAATAAAACCTTATTTAAGTTCATTTACTCCTTTCAGAATCGAGATATCGGCGAATTGGGTTTAGTTTCGACTCATGTAATGAAATAAAAGGTAACATTTAATACGATTATTTAGATAAACACAAGTTAAAGCTTTTGCAAAAACAATTATATTGACTAATATCCAAATAGGTACAATGAAACCTTATTTTCCAGCCATATCTGCATTTAAGCTATTTCCTCCTTTCATTAAAAGATGAATGAAATTGAGATATTTATACAACTATAAGAGGTTGAATATATGTCCGATAAAAGACAAAATAACTTATAATAGAGTAAGAATATGGAAATAAATATAACAGGTTCAAGCAAGAATGTGCAATTAAAATATAAAATAAAGATATGTATATAAACACAAGAGGCTAAACAAAATATCCAATAAAAGATTAAATAAAATACAAATATTTATTAAAACATAAGAAGTTAAAGGTCACCTATCATGCTACTTTTAGCTAATAGCATAGGTCTCAGATAAATAAAAAATATATTAAAAACATGTCTATGAAGTGTTTTGATCCAAACACCAAACAGATCATTCTAGCCACGCCTCATATCCCTCTATTTCACTTCCTGTTTCTAAAGTGCTGATTTGGGGATAAAGCTTTAAAGAGGAGGGGTCTGAGCTCATGCGGGACCCGGCAGCTACCGTCTAAACTAAATGCTGCCGTGATGAAACGCCATATCATGGATTATCAAGGATCTGAAACAGTCTGGAGCTCAAAGGCTTTCTCTCTTGCCGGTTATACCACAAGGTGAGTTCCTTTCTACTTCCTGCTTCTTCACACACATGCTCTCCAGTACAGGTTAGCTCTGAGTGTTAGCGATGCTAATGTAAACACCGACCATATTACGTCCAAAACAGTCGGGCATTTTTCTGATAGCAGCTTTCTGATTGGGCCGTGGGTCCACATTTCAGATGTTACGTCATATCGGACGCAAATCTGGATCAGCTCCGTAGTTCCCCGTTTTTAGAGATTTGGGTACGGAGGAAAAGAGAGAGGGGTTATTTCCTGACGCTGCGTGAGTTCCCGACACACCGGGGACACATGATGATGTATAACAGACATCACAAAGTGCATTTTGCATGATAGGAGACCTTTAAATAAACTCACAAAAAAATAAACATCAACTGTTTACTGGTACTTCACTGTAGAGCCATTTCATCAAACAAACTTTTTCTCTTAATTATATTTAAAGAAGGGCTGCCTTTATGTGTTTAGTTTTAATCTCACTGAGACATGTTTCCACTTCTTCTCTGGGATAGTTCTTTATATATTTGGTGATAAAAGATACTGACAGTATTTCAGGCTGCTGTGACAACTGACAGCCTATTCCTTTATTATCAAAGGTTGAAAGGAGGAAACATGGACAGCAGACATTCATAAAGACTGGGTGGAATTTGCTGTTCTCTGAAAGTCCATATTTTCAATTTTGACATTTCAGCAAGAACGACAGTACTTTTGTTTGCAGACATACACACAAAGGGCTGAGTGCAAGTTGACCCAAACCGCAGTTGGACTTAAAAAGGTGATCGTTTTGCTTGGGCTGTACCAAAGGTTTGCTCAAGGTAAATATGTCTGTAAAATAAAGATAAGAGAGATATTTTAAGATAGTCATATGACGTCCCCAAATTCTGGAAATATCTATATTAAACTGAACATGAAGTTGGTTGCACTCTGGATGAACTAAGGCCAACATACTGTATGAGTTTTCAGAGACACAATCTTTGTACTTCTCAGAAAGAGAAACAACAGACGCTTCGACAAAAACGAAGAAAATACATAGAGACAAACAAAACGTCACTTACTCAGGTGTGTGTTTGGTGAGTGTGTGTACGGTGTCCCAGCTGATGTGTGTGTTGATGAGGACGAGCTGTCGGACTCTGGAGAACACCTCGGCCATGCAGGGCTCCAGCTGGACGCCCATCAGAGGGTTCATGCTCAGGTTCAGGAAGTCCAGGTGAGGGATGTTGGAAACGATGGCGCAGATCTGGCAACCCACAAGTAAATAACTAAACCAGTGTTTCTCTAACGGTTTCATAGCAAGGACCGCCTCACTCCCCAAATATCCAGAAACAAAAAGGCCTGCTCACCACTCCAACACTTTATGACAAATGACAGCCTAATAATGACAGCTCAACGTGACCTACATTGAATCAACAAGACAAACACAACTACGGATTCTACAAGCATTTCGTTCGTATGCGATTTTAAATGCTAACAGGTTTTACACCTCTTATGAAATGCAGACTACATTTGTTACAAGGCTGCAGGAATCCTGAAGTCAAATGTAATACCTTTCAAGACCTTTTGTCAGACCCTTCCCATACATTTTAAGACCTCATTGCCAGTTAAGCGAGTTTTAACCGGTTACATTGAAAAAATATTCTTTAGCCTATCACCCATCCTTACTATGGCATTTGCCACTTGATTGACGTACAGGTAAGGCAGTCTAAGTTGTATTGTGCCATAGGGGTTCATGCAGTTATGAGGGGGCCTCACCTCCGCATCTGAAGCTCATCTGAAGCGCGCCACAGTTTACCCGCCGTTTAGTCCACTAGCAGGGGCGGCCCTGTAGGTAGATCCTTTGGGCTTGGTCATTTTAAAAGTAGCTCCCAAGCTGAAAAAGTGTGGGCACCCCTAATATTCAGTATTGTCCTTCCTCCTTATCTTCCAACCATTTGGACGCAGACTTGCATTTCCCCATAACGATGTTTAACAACCGGCGTAAACGGACCTTCGCGCGCTATCAAGCAGTGAGCGTGCGATGTCCTGTTCAGATGACGTCAAACCCAACGGGATGCCATCAATAAACTACACAGAATCACACTACACACCTACGCCATGACTACATTCAGGCAGACTGTAGAACACAACCTCTTTGGACCATTTATACACTTACTGAAAACAAGCTACAAAATGTAACACCTTGGAAAATGCCGTTTAATAGCCTTCATTTTCGCTAAATTGATTTATCAACTTGTAATACTTTTTAAGACCCTGCGGACTAGGGATGTCAGCGATTATTCGATTATTCGTTACAGTCTCCATAATCGAATATTATTTTTAAAAATCGATTTTATTTATATATTTTTTTTATTATTTGTTTAATTTTTTTTTTTTTCTGGCTTAGTTTCTACCAACATATCGACTAATGCTAATAATAGTAATAGTATTAATAATTGTAAATGGCCATTGGTCACACCACCAGTTTGTTCTACTGTAAACTTGGAGGAAGCCTGCGTGCAGAGCAGACTGCTGCTGCAGCACGCTACACCCCGACCCCGCCCCGCCCCCCCCCCCCCCCCCCTCCTCTCCCTCACACGTGAGACTAAATATGAGCAAAGCGGCAGGTAAAAAGAGTTCCTCGTGGAACTACTTTGAACTTACAAGTCCAAAGGAAGTGAAATGCAAGCTCTGCGAAAAGACGTTGGTCTATCACAGCTCAACCTCAACAATGCGTTCGCATTTGAGTGCGAAGCCAAAGTGGTTACAGAGAAAGACGCAGCACAGCCGGCCATTACCAACTTTCCTTCGAGGCCACGTCGTTGTGATGACATGCGTGCAGGTGAAATAACTGCACTAATCACCAATATGCTCGTGAAGGACATGTATTTCAATGCTGCTATTATTAATACAGGCTACATGATGGTGGTTTATTTTTTGTTATTTTCTAAAGTGCCTGTCATTACCTTTATTTGGAGATGCGCGCACAATGTATTTATTGCATTGCATTATTCGCCAGGGCTGTCGAATAATCGATTATTATTCGCCAGGGCTGCCGAATAATCGATTTTGATCATGGTCAGTTTCTGGCAACCCTACTGCGGACCCCCTGATTACGGAGTTAATGTCCGAGCCAACAGACTCACAGATCGTTTTCTACTGAGAGATATTCAAAAGCACCGCATGTAGTACGACACAAACCTCCGCTGTGGATTTTCAAAACTAAATACAGTAAAGCTATGGTTGGAGGCCCAAGTTTAACATCATTTCAATAAGTTCATTATTTACACTGGTCCATTTATTTAGCATTGTTTACGCTCTCGTTGACTCTACTCTGTTGCCACCCATACCAGCCATTTTTAAACAATTTGAGAAACACTTTGAATTTATCATTTATTTATTTAAAATATACTCACGGACCACACTTTGAGAAACACTGAATTAAAAGAACGTATTGAACGATTGTTGGTTATAAATCGCCCCTACCTCTTCCCAGTCTTTGAGCTGATTTTGGGACAGGTCCAGCTCGGCCACGTGAACACAGAACGCTGCGATGTCGGACCGATCTCCAGCTTTATTGATCCCAGAGCCGCTCAGAACGAGAGAGCAAGGCAGGTAGAGGCGGTCTGCAAAACAAAAAGTGAGGTTTTACGACATTCAGAGGCTTCAAACACTTCATCCTCTCCGATGTATAGCTATTTATTAAACAGCTTAGTTGAATACACGATTCTGATTGGTCAATATGGACATTCTAGAGGTCTGCTATTTAAAAAAGAATGAAAAAACAAGAAGTAAACACTAACGGGAACAGCAGAAGAAGACAGACAGGAAGTAAACACTAAAGGGAACAGCAGAAGAAGACAGACAGGAAGTAAACACTAAAGGGAACAGCAGAAGAAGACAGACGGAAAGTAAACACTAAAGGGAACAGCAGAAGAAGACAGACAGGAAGTAAACACTAAAGGGAACATCAGAAGAAGACAGACAGGAAGTAAACACTAAAAGGAACAGCAGAAGAAGACAGACAGGAAGTAAACACTAAAGGGAACAGCAGAAGAAGACAGACAGGAAGTAAACACAAAAGGGAACAGCAGAAGAAGACAGACAGGAAGTAAACACTAAAGGGAACAGCAGAAGAAGACAGACAGGAAGTAAACACAAAAGGGAACAGCAGAAGAAGACAGACCGACAGGAAGTAAACACTAAAGGGAACAGCAGAAGAAGACTGACAGGAAGTAAACACTAAAGGGAACAGCAGAAGAAGACAGACAGGAAGTAAACACTAAAGGGAACAGCAGAAGAAGACAGACAGGAAGTAAACACTAAAGGGAACAGCAGAAGAAGACAGACAGGAAGTAAACACTAAAGGGAACAGCAGAAGAAGACAGACAGGAAGTAAACACTAAAGGGAACAGCAGAAGAAGACAGACAGGAAGTAAACACTAAAGGGAACAGCAGAAGAAGACAGATAGGAAGTAAACACTAAAGGGAACAGCAGAAGAAGACAGACAGGAAGTAAACACTAAAGGGAACAGCAGAAGAAGACAGACAGGAAGTAAACACAAAAGGGAACAGCAGAAGAAGACAGACAGGAAGTAAACACTAAAGGGAACAGCAGAAGAAGACAGACAGGAAGTAAACACAAAAGGGAACAGCAGAAGAAGACAGACCGACAGGAAGTAAACACTAAAGGGAACAGCAGAAGAAGACAGACAGGAAGTAAACACTAAAGGGAACAGCAGAAGAAGACAGACAGGAAGTAAACACTAAAGGGAACAGCAGAAGAAGACAGACAGGAAGTAAACACTAAAGGGAACAGCAGAAGAAGACAGATAGGAAGTAAACACTAAAGGGAACAGCAGAAGAAGACAGACAGGAAGTAAACACTAAAGGGAACAGCAGAAGAAGACAGACCGACAGGAAGTAAACACTAAAGGGAACAGCAGAAGAAGACTGACAGGAAGTAAACACTAAAGGGAACAGCAGAAGAAGACAGACAGGAAGTAAACACTAAAGGGAACAGCAGAAGAAGACAGACAGGAAGTAAACACTAAAGGGAACAGCAGAAGAAGACAGACAGGAAGTAAACACAAAAGGGAACAGCAGAAGAAGACAGACCGACAGGAAGTAAACACTAAAGGGAACAGCAGAAGAAGACTGACAGGAAGTAAACACTAAAGGGAACAGCAGAAGAAGACAGACAGGAAGTAAACACTAAAGGGAACAGCAGAAGAAGACAGACAGGAAGTAAACACTAAAGGGAACAGCAGAAGAAGACAGATAGGAAGTAAACACTAAAGGGAACAGCAGAAGAAGACAGACAGGAAGTAAACACTAAAGGGAACAGCAGAAGAAGACAGACCGACAGGAAGTAAACACTAAAGGGAACAGCAGAAGAAGACTGACAGGAAGTAAACACTAAAGGGAACAGCAGAAGAAGACAGACAGGAAGTAAACACTAAAGGGAACAGCAGAAGAAGACAGACAGGAAGTAAACACTAAAGGGAACAGCAGAAGAAGACTGACAGGAAGTAAACACTAAAGGGAACAGCAGCAGAAGACAGACAGGAAGTACACACTAAAGGGAACAGCAGAAGAAGACAGACAGGAAGTAAACACTAAAGGGAACAGCAGAAGAAGACTGACAGGAAGTAAACACTAAAGGGAACAGCAGAAGAAGACAGACAGGAAGTACACACTAAAGGGAACAGCAGAAGAAGACTGACAGGAAGTAAACACTAAAGGGAACAGCAGAAGAAGACAGACAGGAAGTAAACACTAAAGGGAACAGCAGAAGAAGACAGACAGGAAGTAAACACTAAAGGGAACAGCAGAAGAAGACAGACAGGAAGTAAACACTAAAGGGAACAGCAGAAGAAGACTGACAGGAAGTAAACACTAAAGGGAACAGCAGAAGAAGAGACAGACAGGAAGTAAACACTAAAGGGAACAGCAGAAGAAGACAGACAGGAAGTAAACACTAAAGGGAACAGCAGAAGAAGACAGACAGGAAGTAAACACTAAAGGGAACAGCAGAAGAAGACAGATAGGAAGTAAACACTAAAGGGAACAGCAGAAGAAGACAGACAGGAAGTAAACACTAAAGGGAACAGCAGAAGAAGACAGACCGACAGGAAGTAAACACTAAAGGGAACAGCAGAAGAAGACTGACAGGAAGTAAACACTAAAGGGAACAGCAGAAGAAGACAGACAGGAAGTAAACACTAAAGGGAACAGCAGAAGAAGACAGACAGGAAGTAAACACTAACGGGAATAGCAGAAGAATACAGACAGGAAGTAAACACTAAAGGGAACAGCAGAAGAAGACAGACAGGAAGTAAACACTAAAGGGAACAGCAGAATAAGACAGACAGGAAGTAAACACTAAAGGGAACAGCAGAAGAAGACAGACAGGAAGTAAACACTAAAGGGAACAGCAGAAGAAGACAGATAGGAAGTAAACACAAGAGGGAACAGCAGAATAAGACAGACAGGAAGTAAACACTAAAGGGAACAGCAGAAGAAGACTGACAGGAAGTAAACACTAAAGGGAACAGCAGAAGAAGACAGACAGGAAGTACACACTAAAGGGAACAGCAGAAGAAGACTGACAGGAAGTAAACACTAAAGGGAACATCAGAAGAAGACAGACAGGAAGTAAACACTAAAGGGAACGGCAGAAGAAGACAGACAGGAAGTAAACATTAAAGGGAACAGGAGAAGAAGACAGACAGGAAGTAAACACTAAAGGGAACAGCAGAAGAAGACAGACAGGAAGTAAACACTAAAGGGAACAGCAGAAGAAGACAGACAGGAAGTAAACACTAAAGGGAACAGCAGAAGAAGACAGACAGGAAGTAAACACTAAAGGGAACAGCAGAAGAAGACAGACAGGAAGTAAACACAAAAGGGAACAGCAGAATAAGACAGACAGGAAGTAAACACTAAAGGGAACAGCAGAACACCTATTTTCCTTCTCTCCCTTGATCCTCCTTAGCAACAGTGTGTTATCGAGTGTTAAAAACCTCTGAATTGTCGCAATTGACCAATCAGAATCGAGTATTCAACCAAGCCGTGTAACATGACTCTCTGCCTGTTTTCACACCTTTGACGGGGGACCCCGGCAGGCTGGGCATCACCATGACTCCCTGGCCGTAGGGGAAGTTCTCCGGGCTGTATTTCTCGCTGAGGACTTGGACGAAGGTGCGGCTCTCCTCTTCATCAGAGGACGTCTCCATGGAGTCCATGGTCCAGGCCCTGAGAACAGAGAAACAACTGGGTCAGTTCCCTTCATCTCTCTGGTGTTTATTGATGTGGAATTATACAGAAAAGCCCAAAAATGTTACCCATTTCTACACACATTTATATCTGATTGTGTTCATAAGGCCCTCTGTTTGAATTCATTTAATGAACACTGATATGATGTGATTCCTGCGAGTGGTCACAGTCACAGTTGAAGAATGGTCTTGGGAAAGCTCCTGTTATTAAATACTGTGTACTGGTTTTATTCTCATAAAAAGACCAAGTGATCGTATCAATGATGTTTATGGAGTATTTCAAAACGAGTCACATATGTACTGTATTGTAATGTTTAGCAAACTATGGCCAGTGAGGAGAAATTGTATTTTTCTTGAACGCTAGCATCCTTTTTCAATAGTTTCCAACAATTAACCGTTTTCAATTTGTTTCCCCGTTTGCTTTGAGCGATTATAGTTCAGATTCTCGCTGGTGACGTCACTTCTCAGGCACACACACACACACACACACACACACACACACACACACACACACACACACACACACACACACACACACACACACACACACACACACACACACACACACACACACACACACACACACACACACACACACACACACACACACACACACACACACACACACAGACAGACAGACACAGACACACAGACAGACAGACACACAGACAGACAAGACAGACAAGACAGACAGACAGACACACACACACACAGACACACAGACAGACAAGACAGACAGACAGACAGACAGACAGACAGACACACAGACACACACTAACCTCCAGTGAGAAACGTGAGCGTGTGACAGCACTGACAGCAGCAGGTGTACAGAGACACAACACACCTGTTCCTGCTCAAAGTCATTCTGTGTAGCCGACCAATCGATTAGTCGAAACAATTGGTTGTAATGTTGAGAAATTAATGTCGTTGATAGAGGGGGGAAATAGGCCCAAATGTAGCTTCTCATATAAATACACAAGAACTAAAAACAGTATATGACTTGTTAAATTGGAGGGCTGTAGTGTTGAATAGAAATAAGGAAAGGCTCACAGTATGAAACAGATTAAGATATTGCTGTATTCAATGTGGCATACACATTTGGTAATGTCAGCTTTAAGTTGTTTTATCATGAAGCTTAAGAGTAGGTAAGAGTATGCAGTATTTTTTCCTGACTTAATGCATGCTGCACAAATAAATAAGTACAAAAAGACAATTTGGTTTGCTTAGTGTGTCAGCATGATTCATGATTCGTCTCCATTTGAATACAACTTGGTGTCAGGGTGTAGCTTTGGCCACGCCTTTTACATATTGGATTTTTATCTGAATTATGGTGCGAATACCTGTGTTATCATTCACCTTTGGACAAGGCCTTGACTGCTGATGATTTCTAGTGAATTAAAACGACGTAATTCCTAACGATATAACCTCGGCCCCGGTCTCACCCCGATCAGCCCTATCAGTTTCTGATCATCTTAAACTGTGTCCGGTGTTTCTGTCAGGGATCGTTTCTGATTTCACAGATTGCTACCACTCATACCTCTGATGTAGCAGAGACCAAAGGGAAGCTTGTCTTCAGCGTCACCTCCGATCACATCGTCTCCACGGCCGCTGAGAGAACTGTGGAACAAGAGGGAAAACACGAGTTCGACTGGGGTTGGGAACCAGAGGGAAGTACAGAAACTGTCTTTGAGGTAAATGAAAAGACACAGAAAGATCATATTGGGAACAAAATGAATTTTTAATTGGGACGAACTCTTCTTCGGTTTTCTGCACTCAACATCCACAAATATGAAAACAAAATACTTATTTGGGATGTTGAGCGTAGCTGCGAGGAAAGCAATCACAAAGAAAGGGCTCAAACCAAACAGAGGATTGGTACGGTATCATTTACGAAATCTTTGTAATGGAAAGAATAACCTTCTCTATGAGGCTCCAGGAACTTAAAGGGGACCTATCATGCAAAAGTCACTTTCTGATGTCTCTTGTACATCAACATGTGTCCCCGGTGCGTCGGGGAACTCACGCAGCGTCAGAAAATAAACCCCTCTCTCTTTTCCTCCGTACCCAAATCTCTAAAAACGGAGCTGATCCAGATTTGCGTCCGATATGATGTAATATCTGAAATGTGGACCCACGGCCCAATCAGAAACGTTGCTATCAGAAACAATTGATAATCCATGATATGGCGTTTCATCACGGCAGCATTTAGTTTAGACGGTAGCTGCCGGGTCCCGCATGACCTCAGACCCCTCCTCTTTAAAGCTTTATACCCAAATCAGCACTTTTGAAACAGGAAGTGAAATAGAGGGATATGAGGCGTGGCTAGAATGATCTGTTTGGTGTTTGGAGCAAAAGAAAAAACACGGACCACTCTGTAAAACTATTTAACTACATACACTGAAGTTGAAATGTGACACAGACAGACAGACGAGTGAAACTTGCACAACAGGAAATGTGAAAGCCAGAGGTTTAAGAAGTACTCAGATATTTCACTAATTTCTGAAAAGCAGCAATACTACTTAGCTTCCTAGATAATATTATTATTACTACTGGCTTCTACTTTTTAGGTATTCAATTCCAACAGGAATCTGTATGTTATAATGTCAATATATTTAAAAGTATCTGTATTTTTACTTAATTCTGAAATGTTACACTTATTTTATCTTATAAATACTGCTTTCTTACTTAATTTCCCAGTATGTGTACTTCTGTAAATTGTTTATTTTATTTTAAATACTATGTGCACACCTTTTTATCTCATAGTGTGTGATTTTTATTTTTAGTCTCTATCTATACTTTGCTGTAACAATGTAAACTTCCCCTCGATGGGACCGATGAAGGATTCTGGTGCTCTGTCCTGGCATCAAAATATACTTTAAGTACAAAAAGTAGTCATTTTCCGGTATGGCCAATATCAGATTTAAACATATAAAATGTTGTGTTATAATTATTAATCCATTCATGGGATTCTTCAAATGACTTGATATACTGCTGAGTATCTTAGCATATCATAATACATTATGATTTAAATTCGGTGTTATAAATCCATACCTGGAAAGTAGCATAACATGAAAATACTCAAGTGAAGTACAAGTACCTCAAAATGGTACTTAAGTACAGTAGGCTAACTACATATTTCTCTGCTCACCAGCTACACGTCTGAGTGTTTTCTTCAAATCGTCATATTTACCAAGCAGTTTGGTTTCATAACAAAAGTTCAACTTTAAAAATACGCTTGCTCCTGCCCAAGTGGTGCGACTGACTGGTAACAACGCTGAACCAAATACAAGAACTACAGGTATACATAAAGTTAAGACTCGTCTTATATTGTTGTTTTAATGCCGAGTTAAACGGAAAGTCAGGAGGATTTAAGAAAAGTCAGAATTATAACTGTACGTGTTATATTCAGTTGCTAGAGGCTAATACAACGTTAAATTAAGAGGTTTTTAATCGGAGTTCGGCAAGGCATTATGCGAAGAAATATAGATTTACATAAAGTAACAACTCGCGTTATAATGTTGTTTTAATGCCGAATTAAACGTTGAGTCATGACGATTCGGGAAAAGTCATTATTATTGTATTACTTATATACGCTTAGTAGCATCCAATGCAACGTTACATTTAGATGATAATTTAACGCTGGGTAACTGGCAATAATGCTGAACTAAATAAGATAATTACAGTTTTACATAAAGAAACGATCGCTTCTTATTGTTATTTTAATGCCGAATTTAAGGGCGAACCATGACGATTCAGGAAACGTCAAAAATATTAACTGTACGTGTTATATTTGCTTGCAAGGAGCAAATACAACGTTTTTTTCACGCTGTTAATAGCAACAATGCTGAACCAAATAACAGTTTTTCATAAAGAAAGGACTTGCGTTTTATTACTATTTTAATGCCGAATTAAACTGCAAGCCATGACGATTCGAATAAAGTCGAAAGTATAACTGTAAGTGTTTTATCCACTTGCTAGTAGCTAATACAATGTTAGATTAAGAGGACGTTTTGTAACTGGCGACAATGCACAACCAAATACAAGAATAACAGTTTTACACAAAGCAACGACCATAATTTACTTGTTGTTTTAATGCCGAATTATACTGCAAATCATCCCGATTTAAGAAAAGTCGAAATGAGAACTGTACGTGTTATATTCACTTGCTAAGAGCGAATACAATGTTACATTAAGAGGTTTTTCAACGGAGTTTTGCAATGCATTCTGCGAGCAAGGTAAGTAGTGCAGATTGGGGGGGGGGGGGGGGGGGGACAGCTGGTTACGAAACAGGCCTGTCTGCGAATCTCCCTCATGCAAATGTACCTAAATAACATTATTAACATCGACATTTTAAACAGAGACCCAGGGAATATTATGAATTTCACATTTGAACGCTTTTAACATGACTGTCACAGCGAAATGTATGTTTCAAGTACATGTTTTACGGCTTTGTATCAGAAATATTGTTTTTTTTTAGATGTAATATTCTGCTAAAGTCGATGCTTTATGATGACTTTTAAAGCAGACATCTTATATGATTATTAATGCTGTATTTTGTCACTAATACGCTGTTGTTATGAGACCATTTCACTCACCGTCTCCGGAACCTCGATGTTTGTTTTTGTTATTCTTCGGTTAGTTGACAGTTTAAGACCCGCCCCCTCTCCCGGATGTGACGTAGCTTAAATGTCATGTTTTTTTCCTGTCCTTTCCTGACCGTCAATGTTAAAAAACAAAACTGAAATTGACGAAATATATAAATAAATCCCACATTTCTGAGGTTTAATGTTTGAATCCAAATCATATGGACAATGTTATACTATGAATACTTAAATTGTCTATATAAATATATAATAAATACCCAAATAAGGCTTGTTTACATTTGAATTTTGTGCAGAAAGGAAAGGATATCCATTATTTACATTATATAAAAACATGAAATCCAAAACTAATCAACCAAATGTTTATAAATATGTGCATTTTCTAGCCTTTTCAAGTAAATTCCATCGAAAAATAAGACATTTTTCCTCTATTTTTTTTATTCTGGGGGATTTTGTACAGATATGCCACACTTTATAAATGACAAACCGGGTATTTAATGCACAGATTAATTCATTTGATGCTCAAAACTCAACTGCTTATGGTCCATTTCTAACACGATGGGCCTTTCTCATTTCTCTAATTCCCCTCCTCGACTCCTATCCTCATGTCTTATGCTGTGTTCACACCGGACGCGAATATTCGGTTAGGGTTAGCAAGGCTACAGTCAAAAACCAGGAACAGACTACACAGAGACATTTTCTCCCACAGCTGACATGACAAGTGTGGAGTACTCATGCAGAAAGCAGCACAAGAGGGACTCATTTGACACCAGATGGACGTTAAGACAGCCTATTTGCATGCACCCATTGGTTGTGAAATCTATATGGAGCAACCAGAAGGCTATGAAGAAAAGTCAATAACCGGGGAAAACCTAGTTTGTAAATTGCAAAAGTCTCTCTATGGCCTTAAGCAATCAGGTAGAAACTGGAATGCTATGTTACACACATGTCTGAGTCAGAACGGTTTCATACAGAATCCAGCTGATCATTGTGTGTACAGGAGAGAAACATGATGAAAAGGTCATCATGATTGTATGGGTTGACGATCTGATCATAGCAGCAAGCAACACAAATGTACTGGAAGCTGTAAAGATTATGCTTTCTGACAGGTTTAAAATGAAGGACCTGGGAAAGTTGAAACATTTCCTGGGAATTGATTTTTACCAAATATAAGGTGAAGTTAAAATGTCTCAAAAGAAATATAGGCAAAATCCTAGAGAGGTTTGAAATGCAGGATTGCAAGGCCAGGGGACCCCATGTGAGCCAAAACTTGAACAAACTGATGATTCTGAAACTAAATACAGAGAGGCAGTGGGAAGTTTAATGTACTTGTCCACATGTACTCAGAGATGGGGTCGTTACTAAAAAAATGTAATATATTACATATTACTTTAAAAAAAAGTAATGTATTACACTACTTCGTTACTATCTACATAAAGTAACTCGTTACTTTACTCGTTACTTTACTCGCCGAGCACGTACGAACTGCGCATGCGTGAGTGGCAATAACTCTCCTTACCAGCAGGTGGCGGTAGTGTGTATTTGTCATTCAAAACAGGCAACAACCGGAAGACAGAGAAGAAGCACAGACTACGTGATATAAACAAACAACAAATAGCATGTGTGTTAGCTTCACCTTAGCATGTGTTTGTTGAGGTTTGACCTATGGGTTTGACGTGGTGTTTCCAGCAGTGGATAACAGCTTCTGGCCTGGACACAGTTTGCACCTCACCGTCACATTCCTGTCTACAGATTACATGTTACTTGTTAGACGCTTTTCTCCAAAGCGATTTACATACTCAATACTGTGGACAATCCCCACAGGAGCAATTTGGGGTGAGGTGTCTTGCCCAGGGACACAATGACATGCTGACTGCAGTGGGGTTTGAACCTGTGTCCCCCTGATCCGAACACCAATGCTCAACCCACTGCACCACATGCCTACCCGTCTATTCTTCCGACGAACTCAAAGAGAGATGGGTTACTATTTTTTTTAAAAAGTGCAAATCTATTTAGGAACCTATGTGAACATATTTTAGGTGGACGTGGACCTCAAATCCTATAGGGGGGTCCGAGGGCATGCCCCCCCGGTACGATTTTTTTTTTTAAATGTTGGACTTAAATGCATCAATCTGGTGCATTTTGAGGGGGAAATAAAGAGACTACACCCATATGAAACAGAACTGTATACATTTAAATAATCATAAAATCATAAGAACATGGCCATAACCAATAACATACCATATCCAATATGAAAAAACATTGAAAACCCTCAAATGGAAATATGTGTTTACATAAATGGTGACCAAACCGTTTGAGACCCACAGAGAACTTAGACTAAGTTAACTATCTAAACACTCAGCGTCCTTTACCTCACCTGAGCTGTAGTTATCAGTCTCTCAGTCTGACTGGAGAGGACTCTCCTCCACCTTGTTGTTGAAAAAGCTCCTTATATCC
The DNA here is from genome assembly GCA_902827135.1 of Harpagifer antarcticus. NCBI lineage: Eukaryota > Metazoa > Chordata > Actinopteri > Perciformes > Harpagiferidae > Harpagifer > Harpagifer antarcticus. The sequence goes on from CADEHL010001326.1 coordinate 278,742, forward strand.
GTTAGCGCAGCTAGCTAGCACCAGATGCTAACAACAACAATACACGTAACCGGTGCGCGCGCTTTATCTCACTCGCTCGCGCCACACATACACTAACACACACCCTCCCGAGCTTGAATGACACACAGAGACCAATCGAGGGCATTAGTATGATCTGTATGAAAGTGGCCATGTCGGCAGGCCACATCATGTAGACAGCCAGTCACCCTCTGTGAGGCAGAGTCAGACCCACATTTGCGGAGCGTTGCGTTCACAATACATATCAAATAATAAATCCTCAGGCCAGCAGGCCAGGCCATCGGGAAACCTCCCGGTCCTACCGATGGCCAGTCCGAGCCTGCCTCCACCCCTTGAAAGTTATCGCTGAATCAGCACTGCACTGCATGTGGAGATGTGGACGCGCAAATCGCGCAGATTACGTACATATAAACCTGTGGCGGAAATCCCTCTTGTCTGTCAGTGTGATTATGACTGATTTTAGTAAGTAACGAAGTAACGCGTTCCTTTGTAACGCGTTACATCCAACTAGACCCGATATAGGTTTTGTGGTCAGTAAACTATCTCAGCACTTGGCTGAACCAACAGAGGAACATTGGAACACAGTAAAACATGTGTTCAGATATCTAAAAGGCACAACAGAACAGGAGTTATGCTTTAAGAGAAATGACAGAGAGGCACTAGGTCTAAACGTGTACTGTGATGCTGACTGGGCATCAGATGCAACAGACAGGCGTAGCACATCAGGATATTGTGTCAGTCTAAGTAAAGGAAGCTCTCTGATCTCATGGAAAACAAAGAAACAACCAACAGTGGCGTTATCCACCTGTGAGGCAGAATACATGTCTTTAGCATCAGCTATACAAGAATGCATCTATTTAGATCAGCTACTCAAAGGTATAGACACATACCAGTATGCACAAACAAAGGTGTACGAGGACAACCAAGGTGCTATAGCCCTCGCCAAAAACCCAGTAAACAGGCAAAGGAGCAAACACATTGATATTAAGTACCATTTCATTAGGGAAACTGTAAATAACGGAAAGTTAACTTTGGAGTACTGCCCTACTGAGTTAATGATTGCTGATGTCATGACCAAGCCAGCTACAAAGCTACAACTGAAGAGGTTTGCTCAAGACATGTTTGGCACTTAAAAGTGCACGAGTGTATTCACATTGTTAAGGCAACAGAGAAGCCTTATTATATTGTTGTTTTGTTTTCATAATAGAGTTAAGGTTGAGTGGGAGTGTTAAGTATTACTTTGTAATACCCTTACTCCATGTTTAATGGTAGTGATGGCAGTTTGACACTGAAGCTTCGAACGGAGCTTCAACCCTGGACTTCCTATTTCATAGAAGCAGTGCTTCAAATCACGTGACATATGACGTCCGAACCAGCAACTGCTTCAAATCACGTGACATATGACGTCAGAAGCAGCAACTGCTTCAAATCACGTGACATGTGACGTCCGAACCAGCAACTGCTTCATTTCCTGAATGAATCACTTGACTGGTTCACGGTCCATTCACGCGATTCAATGCACTGCCTCGTCTCGATTCTGACAGGTGACAGGTTGAAACTGTTTCGAATTTGAGGCTTCAACACTTTATGACCGCTCTAACAATGCGCAATGTGTGGGTTGTTGTCGTTGTTTGCGTTGTTGCTGTTGAGTTGTTGCTGGTATTGCATTTGAATTGTAATATCATGATAATAATCATTATCATTATTGTAGTATCAAGTCAGGAAGAAAGATAGGTCGTTCTGGCTCGGGAAACACTTTGAAATGTGGAGAAGTTGTGAACAAAAAGACAATTATCAGTAATATAAAAACACTTCAATGGTGTAAGGAATAGAAAGCCCAGTGGGTCGAGCCGGCGGCCCTATGGCGATGTCCTCCGCGCAGCTGGTTCAAGCCCGGAATGGATGTAGTTTTAATCATTGCTTTTCAACTTTAATACTTTAATAACTGATACTTATAATACTCCTCCCAAAAAATATCTAGCACTCTCTAGTCTCTTCTCAATAACCCAATACACACAATTATCAATCTTTAATTGCAAATAGAACATGATATTCAGTCTTTGTGTATGTGTGTGTGCATCGAATATCTTTCAAGGCAAAGATACGTTAAACCCACTGCAGCCTTGCACTTCGCCAGGAGAGGTCGCTGTAACTGAAGCTTCGAGAAATGAACCTATTTTCTGACACAATTGTCCAAGTGGTTCGACGCTTCATTCAAAGCTTCATTTTGCCATCACTAGTTAAGGGTACGCGCTAAATGTCTAATTGTTGATTATGCAGCACTGCCATGCTGGTTCATGTCCCTGAATAAATGGATGAGAGAAGAACAATGACTGCCCATTGACACGAGGGACTCATAAGAACTCAGATGCACGATTCCGTTGACTTCAAAAAGTATCTTTTATTAATAAAAGATGAGTGAAAAACAATGATCGCTAGGTTCTACTAGTTTTGCTGAACAGTTTACAAGGCTTACAGACATGGCTTGACGTGGAGACAAGACGAACCGACAATAGACAAAAGGAGAGCAGGGCTATAAATACACACAACAGTTAATGGAGCACAGGTGAAAACAATCAGGGGCGGGGCTGGTGATGATGAGCACACGAGACACACAAGCTGGCAGGTGACACACAACGACATGAAGTGTAGACACCTGGAAAGAGAGAGTAGAGTCAATAACAAACACAAAAACAATAAGCTCACAGACTCTTAACGCTGAAACCTTACAGTACCCCCCCTCTTACGGACGGCTCCAGACGTCCCTGAAAGCTGAGACTGACCTCTATCGAAATCCGATATAAGGGTTTTGTCCAAAATAAAGCTGCCTGGGATCCAACACCTCTCCTCTAATCCATACCCCACCCAGTCGACCAGGAATTGTCTACCTCTGCCCCTCTTCCTTTCCGACAGTATTTTGTCCACTGTGTACACTTGACCCCCGTCGACAACCCGGGGAGGTGGAGGGGACGTGGAGGCAGGAACCAGTCTGCTTTCTTTGGCTGGTTTTAGCTTGCTGACATGGAATGTGGGGTGGACCTTGATGGATTTGGGAAGACATAAACGGACAGCAACAGGGTTAATCACTTTGGCTATGGGAAAAGGACCAACGAACCGGGGAGCCAGCTTCCTGGAGGCGACATGGAGAGGAAGATCCTTGGTGGATAGCCACACTCGTTGTCCGGCCTGGTACTTGGGGGCTGGACGTCGTTTCCGGTCGGCCAATGCCTTCATGCGAACGGCACTCCTCTGCAGCATATGGCGAACTCCCGCCCAGACCCGACGGCAGCGTCGAACCAGAGCATGGGCTGATGGTACCGTGACCTCCTTCTCGAGCTCCGGAAACAAAGGAGGTTGGTACCCATGGACACATTGAAACGGGGAGATACCAGTGGCTGATGTGGGTAAGGTGTTGTGTGCATACTCCACCCAAATCAGACTCTTACTCCAGGTGGTGGGTTTCTCGGACGCTAGGCATCTCAAACAGGTCTCCAAATCCTGATTCATCCTCTCCGCTTGTCCATTTGACTGTGGGTGGTATCCGGAGGTCAGGCTAACAGTGGCTTGGATTAGGCGACAAAACTCCTTCCAAAAGCGTGACACGAACTGTGGACCTCGGTCTGAAACGACATCACTAGGAAAACCATGGATCCTGAACACATGGGACAACATGGCCTCTGCTGTTTCCTTGGCGTTAGGTAACTTGGGCAAGGCGACAAAGTGTGCCATTTTGGAAAAACGATCAACCACAGTGAGTATGGTGGTATTACCTGCCGATGTTGGTAATCCTGTCACGAAATCCAATGCGATGTGAGACCATGGTCTGTTGGGAATGGGCAGAGGTTGGAGAAGACCTGCCGCAGCTTGCCGAGAAGTTTTGTTCCTGGCGCACACAGGACACGCTGCTACATATTCCGCAACATCCTTCCACATCCCCGGCCACCAGAATCTGTGTCTCACCATGAAAAGGGTCCTTTTGTTTCCAGGATGACAGGTCAGTACCGACGTATGGGCCCAATGAACAACTTGCCCTCGAAGTTGCTCTGGTACAAACAAGCGATTCTGAGGACACCCTCTTGGGACAGGATTCCCAACGTTAGCCTGTTTGACCTTGGCTTCGATGGGCCAGGTCACACTCCCTATCACTCGGTCTGGCCGTAGTATGGGATCTGGACTCTTGGGGACTGGCTCAGGATCATATATTCTGGAGAGGGCATCAGGCTTTCCATTCTGCGAACCAGGTCGATATGACAGAGTGAACCTGAATCTATTAAAGAACAATGACCATCTGGCCTGCCTAGAGTTCAGACGCTTAACCTTCCTGATATATTGCAGGTTTTTATGATCCGTCCAGACCAGGAAATCCTGCTCCGCTCCCTCCAGCCAGTGCCGCCACTCCTCCAAAGCAATCTTCACGGCCAACAGTTCCCGATTTCCCACGTCGTAATTCCTCTCAGCAGACGATAGCTTACGGGAGAGGTACGCACACGGATGAAGCTTGTTGTCCCCTGCTGACCTCTGGGACAGTATAGCTCCAACGCCGTCGTTGGAGGCGTCCACTTCCACCACAAACTGTCGGTGGCGATCAGGTACAGTCAGGATGGGAGCTGTGGTGAACCTCCTCTTCAGTTCCAGGAAAGATTTCTCTGCCTGTGGATTCCACACAAACTGAACATGGGGAGAGGTAAGGGCATGGAGAGGAGAGGCAATAGCACTGAAATTGCGTATGAACCGTCTGTAAAAGTTAGCAAACCCCAAGAATTGCTGAACTTTCTTTCTCGAGTCTGGCGTGGGCCAGTTCTCCACGTCACTGACCTTAGCTGGGTCCATTTCCACCTTGTTAGGGGAAATCACAAAGCCCAAAAATGCCACAGAGTTCACATGAAACTCGCATTTTTCGGCTTTCACAAACAAATGGTTAGCCAGGAGTCTCTGAAGAACAAGGTGAACATGGTTAACATGAGTATTCTCATCTGGAGAAAAGATGAGAATATCATCGAGATACACAAAACAGAAAACATTCAGGAAATCTCTTAACACATCATTAATGAGGGCTTGGAAAACAGCAGGTGCATTACAAAGTCCAAAAGGCATCACCAAATATTCATAATGTCCCGTAGGTGTATTGAAACCTGTTTTCCACTCATCCCCCTCCCGGATGCGCACAAGGTGATATGCATTCCTTAGGTCAAGCTTGGTAAATACCTTGGCTCCCTGTAACAGTTCGAATGCCGTAGAGATGAGTGGAAGGGGATATCTGTTCTTAACTGTGATCTGATTAAGTGGACTGTAATCAATACAGGGCCTTAATGAACCGTCCTTTTTCCCTACAAAAAAGAAACCTGCTGCTGCTGGGGATGATGATGGCCGAATCAAGCCAGCTTTGAGTGATGATCCGATATACTCTTCCATGGCCTTCCTTTCCGGACCAGAAAGAGAATACAACCGTCCTTTGGGGATAGTAGAGCCCGAGAGAAGGTCTATAGGGCAATCATACGGTCTATGGGGAGGCAAGGAAGTAGCTCGTGTCTTGTTAAACACCTCCTTAATGTCAAGGTAACACTCTGGCACTTTGGATAAGTCCGGAAAGTCAGATGGTTTAGCAGACGTGACACTGTCCCTATCTGACGCCTGTTTAAAGCTCCCAGATCTGTGTGGTCTACTCGAAACTGTATGAGAGGCTAAACAAGAACGAGAGCACTCACTCCCCCACCCCTTAACCTTTCCTGTAAACCAGTCCATGTGAGGGTTATGTTTAACAAGCCAAGGGTAACCCAAAATGAGAGGCTGTTGAGCTGAGTTAAATAAATGAAAGCTAATATGTTCACGGTGCTCCTGGTCTATGACAATTTCTATGGGTTCCGTGCGATGAGTAACTGTACATAAAAGGCGGCCATCCAACGCACTAGCTTCTAATGGCTGATCTAAGAGGACAATGTTTAAGTTCAACTCTTTAGCCAGCTCCCAGTCCAACAAGCTCTCATCAGCCCCAGAGTCAATTAATGCATCCTGAGTTACAGTTTTATCCTTCAGTTTTATTTGTACCTGAGTCAGTCTTCTCGAAGAAGGGTCGAAAGAAGTCATTCGGCTCACCAGCGTCCCCCTTCCCACTGATGAACCTGATCCTTTAGCTGGACAGGCTGCCAGAACATGACCCTGCTGGCCGCAGTAGAAACACCTCCGCTCCCGTAGGCGGCGCTGTCGCTCCTCCGGGGTGAGTTTGGCTCTTCCGAGCTGCATCGGTTCCTCCGCGGCGCTAGGGGGCGATGGTCGCTCTGGAGACGAAGTCCGGGTATTTCTCCGCCAACCGTAGTGCTCCCTCTGTAATTCCCGTCCGAAGAGTGTAGCGGAAGCTGCTTCCTCCTCCCTCTCCCGACGTCTCTCAGCTAGACGTTGGTCAACCCGGATAGCCATGGCAATGAGTGAGTCCAACTCTACAGGCAACTCTAACGGAGCTAACTGATCCTTTATGGGATCTGCTAATCCATGCAGAAACGCATCAAAAAGAGCCGCGGAGTTCCATCCGCTCTCCGCTGCCAGGGTCCGGAATTCGATCGCGTAATCCGCCACCCTCCTCTGCCGTTGCCTGATGTTTACCAGGGCTCTCGCTGACTCTCTCCCAGGTGCTGTCTGGTCAAAAATGTTCTTCATTGAGTCCATAAAACATTTTACCGACTGGCAAACAGGCGAGTCACGGGCCCATTCCGCTGTTGCCCAGGCTCCAGCTCTTCCCGTCAAGTGAGATATCATGAAAGCTACCTTAGCTTGATCGGTGGGAAATGCTGCGGGCTGATGTTTGAAGTGGAGGTCGCACTGAATCAGGAATGGACGACAGTTTCCTGAATTCCCGGAGAACTTCTCCGGTGAAGCGAGGCGGAGTGAAGACGATGACATGGATACTTGCACGGGGATCAACGGAGGGGCAAACCCGGCCTCTGCGGGACCGGAAAACTCTGCCGCAGGATTAGCAGTACGTCCCTCGAGGTGCGTAAGTATGTCCCGCATTTTCTCTGCCAGGTGATTTACTTCTGTTGTCACTGTTACCTGGAAGTTGTGCTGACGGGCATTTACGTCTTGAACCCCCTGTATCATTGTTGTCAGCTGCTCCTCCTGCTGACGCAAGCGTGTTCCTTGCACTTGCAAAGCCGTCTTGAACACGGTGGAATCGGCTGAGTCCATCTTGTTAGGTCGGTTCGTTCTGACACGAGGGACTCATAAGAACTCAGATGCACGATTCCGTTGACTTCAAAAAGTATCTTTTATTAATAAAAGATGAGTGAAAAACAATGATCGCTAGGTTCTACTAGTTTTGCTGAACAGTTTACAAGGCTTACAGACATGGCTTGACGTGGAGACAAGACGAACCGACAATAGACAAAAGGAGAGCAGGGCTATAAATACACACAACAGTTAATGGGGCACAGGTGAAAACAATCAGGGGCGGGGCTGGTGATGATGAGCACACGAGACACACAAGCTGGCAGGTGACACACAACGACATGAAGTGTAGACACCTGGAAAGAGAGAGTAGAGTCAATAACAAACACAAAAACAATAAGCTCACAGACTCTTAACGCTGAAACCTTACACCCATACTTTATTAGTTTAACATTATTAATTTAATTGTATTGTTTTATCCATAACTCCATATATATCCATAACAAAGATTATTATTTGTATTACATTTGTATGGATTCTTTATACATGGACTCAGACCCCCGTCAATCACAGAATCAGAAAACCTTTATTAGTCCCAGAGGGTACATGTACATTTGTTCCAGCAGAAAGAGCCAAAGACAGCTTAACGTTAACTAAGAAGCATAACAACAAATATTAAAGATACTTTTTTATAAATGCCACAATTTACAAAATACACATCCTGTAGCAGTTCTGAAGAGAACACATCTTATAGGTTTCAACAATATCTGATCACATGTCATAAAGACTACATGCACACAAAGCTTAGCACAGTTTCAATGACACCAGGCAGAGCTCCTTTAGAAGAGTTACACATCAACGGGAACATTTGATTGGATATTAAAAGTCTCCTATTATGCTATTTTTAGGTAAATATTATGGGCCTCAGATATATACAAAACATGTCTATTAGGGGTGCCCCTCATATCCCTCTGTTCCAGCTGTTAGAGAAACGCTGATTCTGGGTCCTTAGCTTTATAAAAAAGAGGAGGGGAAGCTTTTGCCTGCTCAGAATTCTCCGGAGATAAAGCTAAACGCTGCGGTGATTAAACGCCATCATGTTCCAAACCACATCAAGGATTCTCTCTGAAACAGTCTGGAGCTCAAAGGCTTTCTCTCTTGCCGGTTATACCACAAGGTGAGTTCCTTTTTACTTCCTGCTTCTTCACACACATGCTCTCCAGTACAGGTTAGCTCTGAGTGTTAGCGATGCTAATGTAAACACAGACCATATTACGTTCCGCATTGTTTCTGACAGCAACTTTCTGATTGGGCCGTGGGTGTAAAGCTCGCCCACATTTCTGATATTACGTCATATCGGACACACATCTGGATCAGCTCCGTTGTTCCCCGGTTCTTAGAGATGTGGGTACGGAGGAAAAGAGAAGGGTTTTATTTCCTGACACTTTGTGAGTCTCCTGACACCGGGGACACATGTTTATGATACAAGACGTCACAAAGTGACTTTTGCCTGATAGGAGACCTTTAAATGAACCCGGGGTGATGAACTCAAAGAAGAGATCAAATCATTTCTTCTTCTTGGCTTTTTCTGACTTTGTCCTCAAAGACTTTGAGAGCGTCTCCAAGAGAACCAGTGCTTTGATTACAGGGAGAACGTCCCCCCCCCCAAAACGCAGGATTATGGGACGCCTGTGGACCATTTTGAGATGGACACGGGTCAACAGGTAGCCCTCTGGGACCTGGAAGAGAAACAGGGAAATACTTTGGTTACAAAACCAGCAGTAGATTGTAGACGGGCTTCTTCAACTGATAGGAGAGCATTTGTTCTGACTGGATCAGTACTATCTGATCTGCTCTCACCTCTCTGTACTGTATATACAGACAGAGGTGAGAAGAACTAAGTATATACTCATGTACTCTACTAAAGTACCATTTTGATGTACTTGTACTCAGAACCCCTGCTGGTTGAACCTGTTATCTGAACGTTTATGTCAGGCTGACACCATCCTAGGTTAGTGTACTGTATAGCAGAGGTTCTTCTGAATGCAGTCCCTCATCAGAACCACCTTTATTAACAGGTCCGGTTACACACACAAGGAAGTAGATTTAGTGTCTGGTGGTGCGAACATAAACAACATAAGAAAATAAGTTGCAATAGAAGGTCGAGAATATAAAGATAACAAAAATAAGTATTTTTAAGAAACTATTTACAATTTAAAAAATAATTAGACAAGTATCTACACCAAATTTAAATGTAAATATTAGGGCTGTCAGTCGATTAAAATATTTAATCGCGATTAATCGCATGATTGTCCATAGTTAATCGCGATTAATCGCAAATTAATCGCACATTTTTTATCTGTTCTAAATGTACCTTAGAGGAATATTTTTCAAGTTTTTAATACTCTTACCAACATATGAGTGGACAATTATCATTTGAACAATGACAAATATTCTCATGAATATTAAACACAACAACCTGAACATTACAAATATTCGCCTCAATTCAATCTGGAACCTCTCTCATTCAATAATACAATACAAATGGAGTGTGTGTGTGTGTGTGTGTGTGTGTGTGTGTGTGCGCGTGTGCGCGTGTGTGTGTGTGCGTTGGAGCTATGTGCAACTCAAGGCATATGCTCGAACGGGAGCTGCCTGCGATCATGTTGCGCCCACTATCCGTGCTGAGTGTGCTGACTTCTCGTATAATGTCCCGCTGTCTGGCTTCCTGCATCAAGTCAAGAGCTCGGCGCAGTTGTGGCGAAATGTCGCTCCTCTGTTTTCATTTAAACAGCTCCTTATATCCGTTAGCGCAGCTAGCTAGCACCAGATGCTAACAACAACAATGCACGTAAGGTCTCTCTCTCGCTCGCTCGGGCCACACATACACACACCCTCCCGGTCCTCCCGATAGCCAGTCGGTGCCTGCCGGTGAGCGTGGAAGTGTGGTCTGCCACAAGCGGGCGGCAGGAGCGGGGCTGCAGCATCAGCTTGTAGACGGTATTTTAAACTCGATGCGCTCTGAAACTACGGGGCAGCCGAGGAAAAAAAATACACATGCGTTAATCGCGTTAAAATAATTAGTGGCGTTAATTTATTTTTTGCGTTAACGCATTATTAACGCGTTAACTTGACAGCCCTAATAATTACATATATTTCTTCCTTTAAAAATGTATGTTCAGGTTATGGTGACACATCTTTGTTCTTAAGAAAAGCTTTAAGTATAATTGATTGTTGTTGTTCATTTAATGTTGAGGACAGCCAACAGGAAGTCTCAGCTGCAGCCTTCTTTCATATTTTCCTAAATGCCTCCACGCTCCTCTGTACGTCTCAAACTCGCCCGTAATAAATAAACTGTGAACAAATAAAACCTGAGCTGCAGATTTCTCTTGAATCCCAGAAAACACTGACCAGGAACTACATTTTATTCTGTAGGGAAACCTCAATAAATAAACTTCACTTGGTACGACCTCTCACCTTCCTGTGTGTCTTCACTTCCTGTCACCTGAGAGGAGAAGGAGGGAGAGAGAGAATGATGATGATAAAACATGAAGAGAAACAGACAAGATGATGAAGAGAGAGAAACCAGAGTGTTGTTTTCCTCTGAGGTCATGCTCCATTAAAGAGTCTCATATCTTGATGAATGGAGGACATTCAGTACTCACAGGTCTTCTGGATCGTGGCTCTG